>BQNB010027315.1:36301-57757 GCA_026074375.1 Tanacetum coccineum | reverse complement strand
TGTTTCTTAAAATAGTTTCAAGTTTATCTTTCTTGTTTTTGAACACCCACTTTGAGCCAATGGCTAATTTTCCTTGAGGAAGTGAAACAAGTGTCCACACTTTTTTTCTATGGAACTGATTTAGTTCTTCTTGCATTGCATCAACCCACCTATCTCATAAAGAAAGTCAGCAAATAGACATTCACTTGCTGAGGCAGTTGTCAATTTGATAGCCATGCTTTTTGTAAGCATGCTTTTAGTGGGTTCACTAATGATGTTTAAAAATTTAATATGTTGATCTCTTGACCATCTATCTCACTAAGTAGGATGTGAACTTGTTGATGTATGATAAGTGATTTGAGACTGCGTAACTTTAGGGACTGAAGGTTCAATACTAGGTATAGGTTTCAGTATTTATCCCTGGAGGTTCTTCAGTGGGTTGATTATTAATTGGTTCATCCTGAACAGCTTGTCGTTGTGATTCCTCAGTGTTTACTTGGTCAGGAGGACCTTCAACATCCTCAGTGTGAGGTGTATTTTGTTCATTAGAGTAATCACTTTAGGGACATGAGTGTCTTTTGTGAGTTTAGTGAGTGAACAAATATGAGATGTGATGTATTATGAAATATCATAGTTTGCTTGATATTGTCTAGATGGGTCACCCTCATGAAGAAATTCATCAGAAGGGTATCTAGATGAATCATCAATTCCAATTTCATCTAGAAATGTATTTGTGAACCTGATGGCTTCTATACTCTCATTAAAGGTCACATGATAAGTCTCCTTTATTTGTTGTCTTCTTGTGTTAAAGACTCTTAAAGCTTTAGAGATAAATGAATATCCTAGAAAATATCCATCATCAACCTTAACATCAAATTTTCCTAAATGCTCCTTGTGATTATGAATAAACACAGGATATCCAAACGCATGAAAGTAGCTGATATCAGGGATTCTTTCTTTAATTATTTCATAGGGTGTTTATTGAACCATATCTACCTTAAGACCTGGTTTATTGAACCATACCCCTCAGTAATACAAGAGGAGTTATCACCAAATACTACCTTAGGACCTGGTTGCTCCACATATTTGTGCATATAACTCTTGACACCAGTCATACTCCTTGAGTATCCACTGTCCATGTACCAGATGGTTCCCTGATGTGTCTCTACACGAATAATAAACTGAGTTAGTTTCTCTTGTGAACCCACCTTTTTGTGAGATCTCTATCTTTAGTAGCCTGAATTTTCTCACCTTTCTTGAAGTGCTAAATCACTATGGTCAGTGGTCGAGTACACATTACTTCCACAAGTAGTGCAGCTCACAACAATGAAGGACTCACTAGATTGAGAGGACTCAACTAGTACTCATCCTCTGACATGAATGACATGATTGTGGGATAAGGTAAGTGATCATAACTTCCACATATTTCACACTCAGGATAATTACGACAATCATCAAGACCATGGTCGTTAAAACCATAGTTAGTGCATGGTGGGAAAGGCTTTGCCTTGTCTTTCAAGATCTGTTTGGTAGGTGAAGCATACTGATAAGGCTGAGCCTTGTCGTTTTCACTTTTTTTTAGTAATGCAACATACATTTCATGATCTGAGGTCTTATGATCCTCACTTTTCCATTTCATGCAATAGAGAGTTCTATAACAATCATCAGTTGAATGATTGGTATAATAACATAGTTAAAATTTTAACTTTTGTTTCTGAAGAGGTTATGGTCTTGCTGATTTAGATGAGTTATTGTTTTAAACCTTATGTTTAACATCTTGACTTATTTTGGATGAACTAGCTGAGTTAGATGATTTAGTTTTTGGTTCCTGAGTCTTTTGACTAGAGTTAATCTTCTCATCCAACAGCATTTGAACAAGTTTGGTTAGTTCATCAATTTTAGAATCTTGTTCAGTGTTCTTGACTTCAGTAGGAACTAAAGATGTGACTGGTTTAGTATCACTAATAGTGACAGGTCCTGAGACACTCTTACTTGAAGATTCTTGGGTCTCAGGCTTTGTATGTTTCATGGTTCCTAAACCAGGTCTCTCCCTTGGAGAGTGATCTTGGTAAGTCAATGGCATTACCTTAGAGCTTGGAGAAGCTTCGTGAAGATTTTTTAGTAGAGGTAGAGTTGTTAGAGGTTCTGATCCTGATTCTATGGAAGACTCAGGGTTAGTGGGTGCCTTAGTGAGTTTCAAACACTCATTTACAGCTTCACTTTTAGGGACTAGAATTCTTCTAGTGTTAAATTTTAGAAGTTTGCTATCAAGGTTGTGTCTTTCAACCTAATCTTTGGATTTTGGAACCATTTCATGGTCATAATTAAGAGAGACAGGTATAGATGGGTTTTCTTTAACATCATTTTTGGATGATGACTTGGTGAGTTGTTTAATTCCAAGAATTTTCTTCTTTTGATTTGGAATTTGCTCACTTATGCATAGACTTACTTTATTTGAACTGTTTAGCCATTTTCATTGACTTTTTTCTTCTTTCAGTTGTTTTTGAAGAGCATGATTTAACTTAGTAAGTTTAATGTTTTGAATTTGAAAGGTGACAGCATCAAGCTTAGCTTGTTTTAAACCAAGTTAATCATCTCCACACTTATTTAATTTAAAAATAATTTTGTTATATTTTGATAACAGGTTTAATCTCTGCTCTTCAACAAACTTGAGGTCAATGTTTATATATTTGAGGTAATTTTGCCTTCCTCATGGTGATGTCAATCCATTCACCGTTACAAGCATGATTCTTTCGCACAGCGAGTTCATCATCAGCTAGAGCCATTAGTACCTTGACTTGTGTCATCTCTTCATCCCCAGACACTTCTTACTCATCCCAATCAAAAGTTTCAGCAACTAGGCCTTTGTTCTTTGGTTAAAAAGGCTTTGTGTACTGAGAAGCAGATGGATTAGCCTCAAGGAGTGCAATCTTTGCTTTCATCTTCTTGTACTCAGCCTTGTAGTCCTTTTGAATTTTTTGTTCATTTTGACTACTTTGAGCATGTTGGGAAGACTGAATGAGTTTGTTGTAAACTTGGGTTGAAAACCTTTTGACACTGAAGAGGAGTTTGACACTGGTGATTTATAGGAGGGTTTGAACGTTTTGGAAAAGCAATCTCTTACAAAATGACATTTTTTGCCACATTTGTAGCAATCAGTGTTTTCATTTGCTTTTTGACTCAAAAAATTGTTTCTCTGATAACATCAAATAACGTCTATTTTATAGCATCATTTATCCCATGTAATTAACCCATTTTGTATAATTATTGCAAAGAATTGTTACTTAATCATTTATATTTGAGAATTGCAGTAATTATGGAGTACTTGGTGAAGATTAACTAAAAGGCACGCATTCTGGAGCTTAAACGAAGATATTTTGAAGATTACTATTCTGACAACTAATACGCTGTATTCATCAAGGAAGATATGGCGTATCTATGCCTGCACTCACCAAAGACCACGAAGGAAACAAGATCCAATACGCCGTATCCAGAAGAAGGCAATACGCCGTATCTAGAAGAAGGCAATACATCGTATTTAAGCTATATGGAAATAAAATATTCTGGAAGATATCAAACATGGTCCCTACTCCAAGAAACCCTTGATACGCCGTATCCAAGACTTTGGATACGCCGTATCGACCATATTCCAGACCCTATAAATAGAGAACTCAAAAACGAGTTTTAAGTGTGCTAAATCATATTCTCGATACCTAAACCATAAAAGTCGATTTTCAGAGGAGAAGAAGAGCAGAAGAGGTCGAGCAACGCGATTAATTCCATAGGAGACAACGTGTAATTTCTTATACTCTTGTAATCGTTCAGTTTTTGGTATCATTCGTTAACTCGGTTAGTTAACCTTGGCTAAATCATTACTTTTGTATTAATTTTGAAGTTTGAAGGCTAATACCTTCGGGTATTAGCCATTGTTATGAAGATCTTAATGTTTGGTTTGTTTATCTCAATTTCTTAATTTATTGTTGATTGCTTATTTATGTTTATCAATTTATACTTGTTTACGTGCTTAAGTATGCGACCTATCATTCAACTAGGTCTAGTCCTACATATTTAATGCACTGCAACTTCGGTGTTGTTTGGGCATAGGATAAGAGTCCAGGATAGCTCTCTATATTTCAACTTATATATCTAGAATCATAGGATCACAAATATTGACCTATCCTTGCCTTTAGTTTAGTGAGCTTAGTTGAGCCATAAGGTGACCTTGGTCTTAACAAGTACGTTCTTATTCCATTGGTAAGTACGTTCTTATTCCATTGGGTTTAACAAGATCACTATTGCTTTAATCCCTAAGATAGATTATAATAAGCAAATAAGGATGCTTTATGTGGATGTGTTTAATTGCGACAGAATTCTACGTGTCTATGTCTTTAGGAAGAAGTAACGTCTAAGTCTTAAGATTGATATGCCGCCTCGAGATAAGTAATCATTGCACTAATAAACAAACCAATGTTCTGATTGGATTAATAATGGTTAATACAGTTTTCTTATATTTGGCTAGACCGCTCTTTTATCTTCTATTAATTTGCTTGCGTGTGTTTTAGTGTCTTGAATTGGTTTTAGTCACCACCAAACCCGTGCCAGTCTCTCAGACTGAAAACCCCCTTATCCGTTAGATTTAGGATTAACATAGGTTTAGCATAGATTAGACTAACTTAGATTAGAAAAACCAAAGTATTAATAAATTGAAAGTGTTTCTCGCTCTTAGTGATCGACACCCTACTTACCACGAAACTCCCACCGACCGGGTACACTGCCCGTTAAAGTGTTGTTTTTGGTTAAGTCGGCAAAATATAAATTTAAAACTTGAATCATAAAATTAACAACCACACGACGACACATCAAGTTTTTAGCGCCGTTGCCGGGTAGTGAAAATAATCTTGATTTTTATTTGATATTTTGGTTTTTAACAATAGATTAGATCTAACCCTTAGGATTAGTATAGTTTAGATTTAGTTCATATTCTTGTCTGTTTGCTAATTGTGTTTATGTGATACGGCGTATTCAGTTTACTGAATATGACGTATAAGTTATTTGACGGTTTTCTGCCCTAGTAAGTTTATTACAGGATGGACGACCCAAACATTACTATGGAAGAATACATCAGGCTCGAGGAAGAAAAAGCTCGAAAATTTAGGAAAGTGTTTAACTAGGAAACTGCTAAGTATGGTAAGATTTGGTATGATGAAGACGTTTTCGACCTCAAATCTGTTGAAACCTAATTCCCAGCTATTGTCTACAATGATAGTTTGACATCGAATGAAACACTCTCTTGTGAACCCACAGTAAGTTCTCTTAACGATAATGAAATTGACTTTAGAATATCATTTGATGAATCCGACGATGAAGATTACACGGTAGTTTTTGACAAAAACTCGTTTTATTATAAAATAATTTCTACCAATGATTTTAAAACGGATTCAGAAAATGATAATGAAAAGGTCAATGTGCCTTTGTTTCCATCACTCGAGCCTACAGTCAGTTGTATTGATGATTTATACTTCTTTAAAGATTTTGAGAATAAATTTCCAGCCATTGTTTACAATGATACTCTAACATCTAAATCAGATTTCTCAACTGAACCCGCTCTATGCCCTCAACATATCGATGAATTTGATTTTAAAGATGAAACATCGTTGTCCGAATATGATTAAGAGGAACAAAACATTTTGTACTTTAATGATCTATTCTCTTTCAACATAATTTATCCCGATGATCTAAAATTCCGAAGATCTAAAATTGGAATAAGGCAATGATGACAATAAAATCGATATGATTAACCTTTGGGGGGTAATGAAAATACACAATGGTAATAAACTTAAGAAGCTAGTCATTGATAAATCAATCAATGGTTTTCATTATGAGAAGTTTTTCATGGAATTTAATGGTAAATATCGAGAGCTTAGAATTCTCTTGTCAAAGGGATGCACTGCTAATTCAATCTTATTAAGAAATGTGTATGTGCCATTTGGAATTCCGTTTGGACCCTAAAAACGGTATTTTAAGGATGGTGTTTATGCAAGAATGTTGAGGAGGCCATGGACATTTTCTTTTACTTTGTTTAACATCTTGGGAAATTGGGTCTCCAAGAAAGGATTACGGCACTATTAGGTTAAATCAAATACGGCGTATCCACTGTTTTTAACTAAAGTTGACTAAGTCAACAAATTCGCCAATACGGCGTATTACTCAAAACACCAATGACATATTGAATCTGGGTTTAAAAGCCAAAACTGATACGCCGGATTTGAGCTTTTACACACACTCTTTCTATTACAATAATATTTTAACCGTGAAAAACCTTGGAGAATCAAATTACTTTTATCCGTGTTTATATCTCTCTCGTCATCTTCACAAGGTAAGAATACGAAACCCGTCCTTATTTTTATTTTAATTTTTGAAATTAGATTGAGGTTAGGGTTCGGTTTTGTAGATTAGGTGTTATGCCGTAAGAACACTTGGAATAGGTCCCCTTGTTCTATTACCCCTTTGAATGAGATAACTAGTAGTGTTGTTTGAATTAGGAAATGGGTCAAAATGGGTAGAAAAGAGAAACCCCTTTTCGTTTTTAAACTGCAGAGCAATACGGCGTATCCACTCAAACGGATACGGCGCACTGACTCAATTTTACCCAATCTTAAAACCTTAATACAACGTATTTAGTAAAATGAATACGGCGTATTGATCTGAAAACAATCATGCATTTTCATTCCCATACTCCGTATCAATTTCTATCTATATGACGTATTCACTAGACAGATCTTCATACGGCGTATCTATTTATGAATACGCCGTATCCACCCTCATAACATAATGATCAAATTTTAATAATATGTATACTTATCTCATTGATTTTTGCAGTTATGGCACCTTTACCACCACATGAACAGAGGCACCCATTCCTTAGGTACCAGGGTTTGGAGTACTCTGATAAGGATATTGCTGATTTTAAGGAGAGGTTGGAAAGGATACACGATAGGGGTATACATAGGGTTCAAGTTTTGGATTTTGAGGGCATGCCCGAGCTGATGAGGGATGTTCTGTATGCTAGGATGCGGATGGAGCACCATGATGGTGACATGGCCGTGGTATTCACTAGTCAGGCATGGGGTAGAGTATTCGACACTAGGGGACCACTGGTTAAGGAGCTCATTCTGGAGTTTCTTAGCACCCTTAGATTTAGAGAGGTGTTGCTTGATTTGGATGCTCCTGGCATTATACAATTTCAGTTAGGAAGAGCCATGAGACGTTTGAGCTAGAGAGAGTTTATCTTAGCTCTGGGATTACATACAGGGAAAGAGATAGAGTCCCCCAGTTTTGCTAGGTACTTAAGAGAAAGTGAGAGGATGATCCTTGGGAAGGGGGATCTGTGTGATTATTGGAGAGATATTTCTACTGATGGAGATTTCTTGGGACCTCCCCCTTCGTATACTTTGATTAGAGATCTGGTGCTCAGGCTTTGCCATAGGATGATGGCACACAGTATAGCTGGTAGGAGTCAGGCACCTGAGAAGGTGACCGTGACTGACTTGTTTTATTTGAGGGGGCTGGATGTTGGATCGGTCACCAAATAACCCGAGCAACATAAACTGCTTAAAAATACTCTAGCAGTACAAACAATACAAGCACATATAACAATAAACTGATAGTATTACTCATCTTCCTGGACAGTATTAATTTGTAATAAGCAGCATTAAGTCCTTTAAAGAGTAAGACTAGCAGTATTAACTACCATTGGCAGTATAAACATACAACTAGCAGTACTAATGTATGAAGAACAGTACTAAGTACTCATAAGCAGTACTAAGTATAAAGCTGGCAGTACTAACTTTATAGCCATCAGTACTAATTCTTCCCCTTAAATCAAGCAGTACTAAAATCCAACTAGCAGTATAAACGTAATGTTAGCAGTACAAATACTCAACTGGCAGTATAAACTTCAAAGCTAGCAGTAATATCATTAAACCCCAAGCAATAGTAACCTCACTGCTTTTATTACCCTATCAGTACTAATACACGTGATCACCAGTAGTAGATAAATAGACAATACTTACTTGTGTTCGAACCCATAGCAGTATTAAGTTCCAACGAGTAACAGTATAAACTAACTACTGTTTTCTCACCAACTGTTGGCAACTATAATCATGAAATGAGTAGTACTTAGAAAATTCAAGGCAAACAATAACACGCAATGCTAACTTAAACAAGAACCTGGTAGCATAAATTTCCTTGAAGCCCAATCAGTACTAACATGTCTTGTATTGATCTTGACAATATAAAGTATATAAGCAGTACTAATGAATGCAAGCAGTACTAAGTTGTTAATGACCAGTACTAACTTGTACTTGCCAAAACCATCACGAGGAGTATCAAAACCTTCGCCTTAAACGAACTTCAAACTGCTAAGGATACCTTTTTTAAGTATCCAGATGAGACTTGTATAGTGTCACAAAACTATCGCTAATCCGTCACTAAACTGTGTTCTACTTCCTCCCATTCTTTTAGTGACGCTTTAGATGTTACAAAACTGTCGCTAATGTGTCACTATTTGATATTCTCCTTCCTCCCATAACATTTAGCGACACTTTTTCTGTCACTAAACTGTCACAGATATGATTACTCCTTTGTTGCTTCAGGGTTTGACGGTTACTGTCCCTACACTTCCCATTATAGATATGGCTAAGTTGGTGAGGCTGCAGATATGCGTAGAGCTAGATGATACATGGGCTTGGGTACTCGTAGGACCTGCTAGACAGGAGGGTGATGCAGGAGGAGTCATCGAGGAGGCTCCGGTAGCACCAGGAGGTGGTGATGAGGACGAGGAGATGCCTCAGGTTATGCCACCACCGCCTAGGACTCAAGGCGAGAGGATTTCCCAATTAGAGGAGGAGGTGCATGGTATGCGTGAGGCACTTCAGGGTCAGAGAGAGGTACTGGATAGCATGGCTCGTGACTTTTCTAGGTCTACTACATGGACTATCACTAGCCTTTCACGGTTGATGGACAGGGCCGGTGTGCCTTACACGAGATAGAGTACCAAAGACATACCAGACAGAGGACCAAAGATGCCAACACTTCCATAGCTCCCCAAAAGCCAGACCCATGATCCCTCTATCCCTTATCTTTTGTTTTTATCCTCTATACATTTATATTATTCGTATCATGATGTACTTAAACTTAAAACTGCTTATCTTATGGTAATATGATTTTGATTTGTTTGTGAATGATAGAAGCAAAACTAACAGTAAGTTCAGCACCATAGTTCATGAATTTATACGGAACCAAGCAGGCTATCCAAATTAAAGAGCAGAATTAAGAAGAGAGAGTGTTTACAAGAGTGTGGAAGTTGAAGAAAAGTCTAACTTAAAGACTAGCTGAAAGGAAAGTGCTTCCGAGAGACAACCAGGAAAGTTTATTTATTTTTATCGAGCTGTCCTTCCCCAGACTCAATTCGGCGTAGCCGTTTCCATACCAACGTGTATTAATGTATGGACGTTATCAATTCCTTTATTTTTATGCATTTTAAACATTATTGTCAGTTCTGTCAATACGGTCGTAATTCATTGCACATGAACGTCGTATTCCAAACAGACTGCCGTATTTAAGATACTTTTGATAAGTTTTCTCACTACGGGCTATTCTAGTTTATGGATACGCTATGAATTCTTGTACAGTTTATTTAGCTTATTTAAATTAACCGTAGATACCCGAGATAGGATTTTGCATGTTTTTCCTATATTTTGCACAGGACCTCGCTGCAAAGAAATCGACGAAGTTGGTGAAGTATCAATCATCTGGAATCCTATGTGTGATTGTAGTCATGCTGGAATACAGACGCATTTACAACACACATCCTTGCTCATAAACTCAACATGGAGAATCTACCGAGCAAAATATCAGGGGAGTTTCTCATTCTAATTCTTTTTAATTCCCGTTTTTAATGTTTTATCTATACAACGAGGACGTTGTATAATTCAAGTGGGGGGATGGGAATTAGAATGATACTTGTCCTATTTTTCACACTAAAATGCTTAAATTATGCTCAAATTTAATTTTTTTTCAAGCATACTTTTGTGAAATTACTTGATACATAACCTGCACACAATAACCCTTGTTAGATATTGTGAGGATTTAACCTTATCCGTTTCCAAATGTTTACCCAAATTCCACAAAATATGAGTGTGCCGGTGATGTTGTAGACTTTAGAACTTGGCTTGGTATATCTATTTGAGACCACAATGATAAGTACTATGGATTTAGATGGAGTAACTTGTTTAAATTGGTAAATTTTTAGGATTACACCCAAAAAGACTATACATTTTGTTTTATTAACTAACTACACTGGTTAGTTAGCCCCCGTATAAACTCTTTGTTTACTCTCATCTTAAGAGTAAGATACCCCTAGAACAACCCGTAGAGCCAATCCTTTAGGAATTACACTAATTGTTTGTTTCGTTACACCTTTACACCTTAGCCTACCCTGTTAGATTATGTCCATTTATCAGTTGCTAGTTACTTAAAGTGTAAAGTATGTATTTCCCGAGTCTTGTGTCAAAAATCATGTATTTTTACTACCAACGCAATTATTGGTACGTCCAAAGAATGAAGAACTACCGAAGGAATTATCCGGAGTTATTATGATCGTGAAGATGGTGAAATTACATCGAGTTTTGTAGTATAGTGTAGTGAAAAAAATCAAAAAAATTAGAAAAATCGCAACAAAAAAGAGGAGGAAAGTTTGAAGATAATCGTTTTGCAAAAGCTTAAACCGAAGGAATTATATGAAGGATCGATTATTCGTTGATACGTCTTATAAGTCAACGATGTAGAGTATTGTATAAAGTGGTAGATATCGCCACTTGTCTTGTAAAAGTATGTAAAGTATGGGATAATTGGGAAGTTGACCGTTATGGAAACACCAACTTAGGTTGTTGTTTTTTATCAATGATCAAGACGTTTGTAAATAGTTGTGCCTTTATCATAGTAACGATCAGGAAAAAGTGTCTAGCAACTTATATCTTGGACCTAGTCTATTTGCTTCGTAATTTTTGTTTAACAACACTTTAATTCCCTTTCCTAATCATTAACCATAGGTTTTACGCGAATGAGGATGTGTACGAGCATGCATGTCTATTCTGTCGTTACGGCCATGTATGCATGTCTCAACTGCCTTGTTGGTTTATTACTATTGGTGAAAGTTAAAAGATCCCTACCCTATATCATTCTTCATCCTAACCCTTGGTTAAACTCGAATAAGGATGTGATCGAACACACATGTCTATTCCGTCGTTACCGCCATGTATGTGTGCTTCAGCTGCCTTGTTGGTGTGGTACTTTTGGTGACAGATTGTAGAATGATCAACCCTAAACCTTATAATAAAAACCCATTTTACCTTTATAAACTTGTTACTCCTTAGCTCTAGTGGTGGAGATGTGTATCCTTGCCAAGCCTATGATAAAATACTCGTCACGACTAAGCAATTGAGCGAATTAGTTACATGTTACCACATAGATTAGTTGAGTGATTTGAGTGTTTTCATCTTCCTATTTCGTGAGGTGTTTGGTTGTGTAGTTGTAATAGATCAAATAAATGCTTAAACTGAAAAATCCTTAGGGATACATTTTCATAAACTTCTAAAGGCTACTTGAGGACAAGTAGGATTCAAGTGGGGGGATATTTGATGAAATCAAATAACGTCTATATTATAGCATCATTTATCCCATGTAATTAACCTATTTTTTAATTATTGTAAATAATTGTTATCTAATCATTTATATTTGAGAATTGTAGTAATTATGAACTACTTGGTGAAGATTAACTAAAAGGCACACATTCTGGAGCTTAAACGAAGATATTTTAAAGATTACTATTCTGACAACCAATACGCCGTATCCATCAAGGAAGATACGTCGTATATGTGCATGCACTTACCAAAGGGGGGGTGGTGGGGGGTGGGATACGATGGAAAACAGTCCATTCGCCATATCCAGAAGAAGCACTACGCCGTATTCAAGCTCTATGGAAATTAAATGCATGAATCCCACGCCTTGATACGGTTCGTTAGTATATAAAGACTTTGTTACTTGGAAGTATCAAAATAACAATGATTGAGGAATTTGTGATTATACCAATGTGTATGCGGAGGGATATAACAACACTTTGATCACTATAGAGAATGTATGAATGAAAAGTAACGATCACTCAAAACAATAAACACCTTAAATCACTGCTCACTCCAATATTATAAAATAATTCGAGTACTCTTAAGTACTGGGGTTACACAACCGTTGGAAGCTATTGTACCAAATTTTCTCTAAGTATATCTCTCTAAAGTTCTAACTATTACTAATCTAGGGATCTCCTTTTATATAGTAATACAAGGAGCCCTTTACACATTATCTGCCTATCTTTAGGAACAGTTTCAATTAAAAACTATAATATTCCGAAATGCTCTCCTTACTTCTTTTCTTCATTTCATCAGCTTTGACCCCATTTAGCAGTACAAACTTCTTCAACTAGCAGTATTAGTTTTCCATGGCAGTTACTAACGTTGTGCTGGCAAGTATGTACTAACCTTTGTGTTGGCAGTACTAACCCTTTTAGTACTGTTGGCAGTATTAAGTCATATGAAGATTTATTCCCAAGATAAAATATTCTAGAAGATATCAAACGTAGTCCCTACTCCAAGAAACCCCTGATACGCCGTATCTAAGACTTTGGATACGCCGTTATCGACGTATCTTGCCCTATAAATAGAAACTCAAAAGAGAGTTTTAGTGTGCTAAATATTTTCTCAATAACTAACCGGAAAATTCTAATTTTCAAAGGAGATGAGAGCAGAAGAGGTCGATAGCACACGTCGATTATATTCATCTAAGAGTCAACGGGTATTTTATTATGCTCTAGTAATCGTTCTAGGTTTTTGGTATCATTCATTAACTCAATTAGTTTACTTGGCCAATTCAATTACTTTTGTATTTATTATGACGTTTGAAGGATAATACCTTCGGGTATTAGCCATGTTATGAAGATCTAATGTTTGGTTTGATTTATCCTTGATTTTTTATTAATTTATCTTGATTGCTTGTTTATGTTTATCAATTTATAGTTGTTTACGCGCTTAAGTATGTGACCTATCATTTAAGTGGGTCTAGTCCTACATATTTAATGCGCTGCAACTTTAGTGTTGTTTGAGCGTAGGCTAAGAGTCCGAGATAGCTCTCCATATTGCAATTTATATGTTTAGAATCATAGGATCACACATATTGACCTATCCTTGCCTTTAGATTAGTGAGCTTAGTTGAGCCATAAGGTGACCTTGATCTCAACGAGTACGTTCTTATTCCATTGGTAAGGACAATACGGACAGTGGTCTTCTTAGTATATTAAGAGCACAATTAATTAAGCGTAAGTGGGTAAAGGTCTATATGAGCTCTGGGTTTTTGTAAACAAGTTCACCATTGCTTTTAATCCCTAAGATAAATTATAATCAGCAATTACGGATTTGCTTTATGTGGATGCGTTTAATATGACAGAATTTACTTGTATAGGTTTAGAAGAAAGAACGCATAAGTCTTTAAGAAATGATATGCGCTCGAGATAAGTAATTCATTGCACTTAATAAACAAACCAACATTCTGAATAGATTATATTACGTTATTTAGTTTATTATATTTGGCTAGACCGTTCTTTTATCTTCTGTTAATTTGCTTGTGTGTGTTTTAGTGTCTTGAATGTGTTTTAGTCACCACCAAACCTATGCCAGTCTCTCAGACTGAAAACCCCCTTTATCCGTTATATTTAGGATTAACATAGGTTTAGCATAGATTAGACTAACTTAGATTTAAAAAACCAAAGTATTAATAAGTTGAAAGTGTTTCTCAATCTCTTAGTGATCGACACCCTACTTACCACGAAATGCCCACCGACCGGGTACATTGCCCGTTAAAGTGTTGTTTTTGGTTAAGTTGGCAAAATATAAATTTAGAACTTGAATCATAAAATTAACAACCACACAACGACACATCATTCACCTTTTGATAAAACGTTTTGAATTTGCCAAAAGGGCCATCTCATGAAACTCTAACTCTAGGTCTCTGAGGTATTCCTCACTTGTTCTCTCATCAGCCTCATCATCAAAATTTTCTTAGAAATTCTGAAAAACATTTTTAGAAAAGAAGGCATTTTGTCACACCCCCAAATCGGGTCGCAGCGGAAATAGGTAATCCGAGGGCGTGACGTTATGAATATCTCAAACACAAGCACAAGAGAACGACCACTGTATATATGTTTTGAAAATAAACATCGTTGCATAATTATAAAATAGTTAAATCATTACAATACTCCAAAAGTAATACGTTGAAAATGTGGAAGCTGAAAAGAAGTTTAAAGTACAACGGTATTTAAATGATAGACATAAGTTTTCTTGAAAAGTAAAGTCATAATGCACGTAGAATCCATGAAGCACATCAAGAGAAATCCAGTTAAGCACCTCAAAACATGCTTAAAACATCAACATAAAGTTGGTGAATTCATGGGTTTAAGTATTTCACAAGTATGAACCACAAGATTTGTAAACGTGCGACTATTGTAACATATACAATATCACAAAAGGTATTTACGTTGCACTAAGCTCATGACACCAAAGCTAGACATAGTATGTAGCATACTTGATGCTAAGTAAAGGCTTGCAATTCAGGTGTCCAACCAATAACCACCTCCAGTTTGACATGGTACACGTCCGTTTTAACCAATCCATCAGTCAAGTAAGAATTACCAAACCCGGACGGGGGCTATCACTCCCAATAGATCTATTTATAACACTCGCGCTTACTTTTAGTAATTAATGGTTCATGAATACGGGCAATAGTGATTTAGCGGTAACTTAGGAAACACGTAAACATGTAAGAGTAAAGTAAGTACTTGTGTCCAAAGTTTAAAAGCAAGCAATGTTCTCACCCCAAAGTTGTAAGTGATTGTAAAATAGTAAAAACGTGGGGCTACGAACTCACCTTAAGCAAATGGTGAGCAACGAAATAATCAACGCGTGAAGTAACGAGCACAAGTGTCACACCCCGTCAGCGGTGGAAACACGGGAATGCAACATAATGATTCACATTGCACAAGATACAAGATAATACCATCCGAAGTTTACAAAAGATTAATTTACAAAGGTTTCATGTTTCAATCTTGATAAGTAAGACCTCAGTCTTAAATCCCAAATCCCCAAGGGTGCACATCTTTAATCTCCAAAACCATCCATTTACCTTTATCAAAACACACCTAAAAATGATACTCGAAAACGTTAACAATAATGTTGGTGAGCTCGTAGGTTTGAAGGAAACCCAGTCGCTATGCCAATATCTCAAACAGTTTGACAATTGTGCAATATGACAGTGAATATATGCAAATACAATCAAACCCATGACTTAGCATCCCCGCTAATCATGTACCATGACCTAGCATCCCGCTAGTCATCCAACCAGCATATACCAATGCTCTTGGGGTCGTAATCCTGATGTTATACGCACCTAACGGCCTCCCAGTATTGGAGCATTTACATAGGGCAACCTTTCACAAACATAGCAAATCCTTGCTAATCACGCCTTGCCATGTACCTCGATGCATGCAAGAACAATCATACCACATAATATTCACATAGCAGTCATAAGCACATAATTATCCCAAAAACAAAACCACATTTATCACAATTCAAAAAAACAGTTCAAAACACAATTGAGTATCATTTTCCCCCAACAAAAAAGACTTAAAAAAGTAGGGCAACGATAACTCACCTCGACAGATGATGGTAACCGTACAGATAATCTCCACACAACGCACAAACAATTTCTACACAACTAACCAAATATCTCTACAATGCACAACGGTACCCGACCAGGACCTAATCATTAATTTCACCTTATTAATATTTATTGTACAAATTGCCTTATTGTACAAGCGTTCGTCTTTACTCGCACCAGTTTCTTATTCTCGTTTTAAACCTTTATTTCCATTACAAACCTTCATCCTTATTACCAAAACACTTGTTCTTATTTCAAGACCTCATTCTCATTACAAAACGTTTATCCTTATTACCAAAATACTTGTTCTCATTTCAAAATCACATCCTCATTGCAAAACGTTTATCCTTATTACCAAAATACTTGTTCTCATTTCAAAATCTCATTCTCATTGTAAAATGTTTTGGTATCATGGTTGTGTGGTAACTACGTAAAACAACTCGTTGCACTTGGGCTAAGTGCGACATCAACACAAAATACTTACAACATCTCCAATTGTTAAAACGAGCCAGTTGACCAAACAATCCAAAAGAATCTGGCGAGAAAATAAGTATGAATTCAAAGATCAAAAATAAATTAATTAACATCTTTATTTAATATATACATAAGTATATAACACTTTAAATAAAATAATAATATTTTATTTTTATTTTTTCCTTTTTATCGGGATAAAAGGGGTAAATATGAATCTCGTCATCTTAGTACGTCCACATTTAATGGTTTAATCCGTAACACTTAACGTTTACAAAAGTTGTCTTTTGTCCTTTAGTCGAGTTGACACAAAATATTTATTCCATATTAATTTCTAAGTGAGACATTTTTCATAAAATTTCGACATGACTCGTTCGTTTGAAAAGGTTTCTAAGGTTTCCAAACCTTATATTTTAAAACTTTCGTCAATTTTCCAAAATTTTCGACCAAATGCCAAAAGTCTACATTTTTAAGCGATTTCTCAATCTTGACTAAAGTTTGACCATTTTAACCATTTTCCATTTTCAACACTACTTATTAACCAATTTATCCGTTTTAATCGTCCATATTATCAAGTTTTTACTTATTGGGCCCGAAAGCCCAACGTTAGTCCATTATCACTTGTTAAGTCTAACATTGCCATTTTAAATCTCACTTGAGTCCATTAATCCATTTACTAGTCATTGGGCCTCACGGCTCATTAAGTTTTTTAAATATTTAGCCTGTTAAAATTAAAAAAGTCCATATTCTTTTTAAGCCCAAAATATAAAACCCGAAATCAAAACAAAAGCCATAAGTCCGAATATAAGCCAAAACCAACATAAGCCGAAACAAATAAGCCATAAGCCAAAAATAAGCCGAAGCCAACATAAGCCGAAACCCAATAAGCCATACGCCAAAAATAAGCCGAAACCAATATAAGCCGAAACAATAAGGCATAAGCCAAAAATAAGCCGAAACCAATATAAGCCGAAACAATAAGCCATAAGCCAAAAATAAGCCGAAACCAATATAAGCTGAAACAATAAGCCATAAGCCTAATAATAAGCTTGAAATCAAATAAGCTATAAGCAAATAAGCCAAAAACAAAAAGGGCCGAATGGTTATTGGGCCGAGCCCAATAACCCATTCTTTTCTTTCGGTTTGGTCGAACCAAACAAGTAAGCCCAAACACCAAATAAGCCCAACTAGCTTATTATTAAGCAAGGTATCAAAATATAAGCTCTAATAAGCCCTTGACTCAAAATAAATTTACCACAACAACATAATTTAATAGTGTTCGACCCTTTTCCCTTTTTCTTTTGTATCCGACGCAACAAACACCCCCTTTCTCAATCCGTTTCGTTTTAAGGTTTCAATTTTTACGAAGATCAACTTGTACAACTAACATTTAGACACCATAAGAATCATAAAAGTACAACTATTTTTAGTTTTTAGAAAACTTACCAAAAGGGTTTTGAAATGCGAGGAGAATGCGAAACCGACTACCCAAACGTAGTTTAAAAAATAACCCAATCACTAAAATTAACCCGATAGTGTTCCTTAACCCCGTGTTCTTGTTAAATCTTCAAAAAAAATTATGTTCCGTGGTCTTGTGGCTTGCGTCCGATTTTAAGAGAGAAAAAGAGAAGATATTTTTTATTTTTGTTTGATTTTTGAAAGTGTGAAATGTGTGTGTGAGGTTAAGACAAATATACATGTACCATGCAAGGACCTTACTAGCTACAAATTAAAGCCTGGTGTTCCCATCTCTTGTCCATAACCGGCCAAATAGTATCCTAAGGGCGTCCTTCTTTTCGGGTGGCTTTCCCTTTCATGTGTCGGGTTCCTGCTAAAACCCTCAAAAACTTTTGTTTTGTCTTTAAAATATCATTCCGAAGTTCCGTAGTAATTTTTAAATTGATCTTAAAAATATTTTTCCAATAACCTAGGTTATTTACATGACATATTTCCAACTTAAACTTCCCAAAATTCATTTTGGACATTTAACGGACGTGTCGGGACCAAAATACGAGGTTACTTCAACTCAAACCGAAACCTTTCTCACAAGTTTAAAAGTTTCTCGACTTCAAAAATACATCTTATCACTTTAGACTTCGCTTACAAATTTCACTTTTACGCCTGATACGCACTTAACCCAAATATCACAGAAACGCCCGTTTTCTGATAATTGTTAACTTACACCTCCACGATTTAAGTTCTAGACAAACGTTACTTCAAATTACGAAATTACTTATTAAATAAGTTCATTAAATTCACCCACGATTATTAAACCCGCTCTCTACTTAACTGTCATGCCGGTACGCGCTGTGTGACAATTCTTGCGGAACACGGGAAAACTTCTCAAAACGCATAAAAATGACAACATAAACACTTCGCTTCTAAAAGATGAATCAGAAGTGATTCAATCTCGAAACTCAAGACTCTCTCAACACCCGGTTAATCCGTAACCGTTTCACGCAAAATAAGTCAACCGGAGTCAACTTTTCAGCTTTCTGCCACTAAAGCTGACAAAATCAAAAGACTCCGATAGAAAATTACAATATTTTATAATACTTAACCCTGGACAAGTTACCGGTTATCACAGTCTAACCCCGTTAAAGTAATTTTTCCCCTAAAATTCAACTCACATCATCAAACACAACAACGATCACATTTTAATTCCTTATCAACACTTACTAGTTCTCTACCGGTTTAGTCTCTTCAAACGAGGTTTCTTTTGATTCCCATAGAGACTTAGGGCTAAAGTTCGATCCTTACACTTCCTTATGATCTATCTAGATCTTGTCTCACACAACATGATAGTCTTTCCTACTATCTCTGCAACTTAACGGTCCTTCCTAACCTTTGGGTCACATATTCGGTCGGGTGTCCGGATATGATCTAGTCCTTGACGCGACAACAAAAGTATTAACGCATTTGATGGCATCTAGTCCCTCGGTTGTTCTATTCAGTGGGTTTAGTCCTCCAAGAGGTATGTGTCCCACACATCACGACTCTTACACTACCCTTTCAAGATCATCTAAGGTTTACTTATCGAAGGTCTAGGCTCTCGCAAGTAGATATTACTTGCTCCAGGTACCTTGGGTTCTAACCCACTAAGAATTTAGAATATTTATCGGGGTCATACTATGATCGAAATCAAATTCCAACTTATCTTACTACGATTACGGCCAAGTCTCCTCGCGACTACACAGGGTTTTACCTACTCCGTGTTCTTCCAACGCAACTGTTTGACATGTCATTTAAATATTTTTCAGTTCCATATAGGTGGTTAATAAATGTGTGAGGGGTCTCACAAGAATGGAAATCCTATCCGAGGTGAGTGATGAACCATGTCACTAACCGGCATAGACAATGACGTACCCAAGTACCGAACGTCTCAACTCATGTAAGAAACGTACTACCATCCATTGATTTTCAAATTTCGTACAAATCATTCTACTACCATCATGACTATGATTTTAATAAGAATTAACTACCGACTGATGCTAATCAGTTCATAACTATTACCACTGAGACTACTCAGTTTAGATCTAACACTAACCGAAGCTACATGGTTTAGTGGTGTAAAGCTCCTAATCAAGAATCTCATATAGTCTACTACTCCCCTCCAGACTCCTGTCTCCTCTCCATCCTAGCAACACGACCTGTCAGCTCTAATCGCTCACGCCTCTCTTTAGCAAGCTGCCTCCTCAAATCATGGTTCTCCCTCTGAATATCATATATAGCATACTACAGAGCTTCCCTTTGAGCATCAGTCTGACCTGCCTATGCCTCTAAAGCTAATACCGACCTCCATATAGCACTAAATGTCACTGTAGCTCTCTCCTGCTCCCGCTCTAAACTCCTAAACCTATACCTCTGCAAAAAGATCTCATCTCTAACTGCCCCTGACCTGGTATACAACTCCCTTAAATCCCTGTCATAACCCTCGAACAAAGTAGGTGGTAGCGCATCCAAACGCTAGGTATGATCATGGAGTATGCTCCCATAGAGCTCTAACTGCGCCCCTACCTCTAAAAACTGGTCCTCGTCTACTGATATGGTGGCTGTTAGGGTAGCCACCGACAAAGCTATGGGTGATGGAACTACTAGGGATGATGGTGAAACTGGTAAGGAACCAAGCGACCACTCAGGAGATGGCGGTGTCTGAACAGGTGCAGCTAGTGGTACATAAGTCAGAATGTCAGTATAAACCCTGCCATCCTCGGGATCTACCCATGTAACAAGGGTAGGTTGTCTAAATGCAGATATCCTCTCTACTCCCTCCTGCTCTGGCACAGACCTAGAGCTCTGCCCTACCTCATACGTACTAGGTGTTATCTCCTTAGTCAACTCAAGGGCATGATACCTAGCTGCCTCGTATCCACGACCTAAAGGCTCGCTCGCGGCTGTATTAACAACCGTAACTGCATACTGCTGACCCTCAGGTGCAGCATCCTCCTCCTTCTCCATACCAGTACCCTCGTCCTTGAAACCCCAACCCTCATCATCTAAACCCTAACCCTCGTCATCTAAACCCTAACTCCCCCTATCATCATCTGCATCCGAACTCTCATCCTCCTCATCCTCCTCAATATCCTCCTCCCCTAACTCGTCCCCCTCACTATCATTATCTAATATGAGCTCATATGTACCTCTATATCTCTTCCGCACAGGAAGGGTCGGAGATAATGACGATGATGGTGTCTCGTAAGAGGATCTATATCTCTTACGGAAGGAAGATGGGGACAAAGCAGCTACCTCCGCTATTCGGGCTAACATGCTTGGGGATAGGGTCGGCTGAGTACGCATGGCCATACGTGCGGTCCTACGGTGGAACAAAACTCAGGTGGGATTAGGGATAGGTGAAGCATGAGTAAGTGGATGATCAGGTGAGAATGGTATGGTAGAATCCAATGAAACTAGAGAATGGGATGAAACCGTCCTAGTACCTGACGACTCAAAAGCCTCAAACTCCTCACTTATAAGGGGTACTCTAGAACCTAATGGTTGCGACTCCTCTACCTCTGAGGGAGCCTCCTCTAGGTTTGACTCAATATCTGTATCAACTAATTGTGCCTGCCTAACCACTACATAAGGGTCATCAGGTAACGAGACGGGCACTCGGGAGCTCTGAGCTCCGTTAGCCTAGGTGATAGTCTCCGAATCAACATAAGCTGGGTAGACACGACCTGTGATAAC
>BQNB010027315.1:0-35632 GCA_026074375.1 Tanacetum coccineum | reverse complement strand
GTTACGATTTTTACTGTCATCAATTTCACATTTTAGCTTATCAATTAAAGAAGCAAGCAAGTCATGTTCTTTTGCAGGATCATCATCATCCTGGTCAATAATTTCTCCATTGTACGCATATCCAATGAATCAATAGTGATGTTAGTATCACCTTGTTCTTTCAGATATGTGTCATTAACACATTCTGGTTGCATAGGATGTTCTCTGTCATTAGTAAACACATTATAGTTATCATCATCATTTTATACCTTTTGCAATGACTCGGCATTAAAGATGGGTCCAGAATTATGAGCAGCATCTGGAGTAACCTCTTGAATTTGTGACATGTACAGATAATGTGCTTCTAATTCTTGATCGTCAGGTTCGTCATCTGTGTCATACCTCCAATCAGTTTGTTCAGCACTCAACTGGATTCTAGCTTTCTCTTGCTTACACAATAGCATCTTTTCCTTATGATAAGCTGCATCCTTTACCTGTTTTAGTTTCTGACATTCCCTTGCTACATGTCTATATTCCTTGCAATTATAACGTTCTCCCTAGCCCTAGCAACATTAACTACCCTCTGATTGACATACCCAGTTCCTTTATTGATTCTTGGAGTATTATCCTGATGTGCTGTATTGGTTTTTAATGAAGTTTTGATGTTGTTGTTGAGCAACAAGTGCAAGTGGATTAGCAGTACGTGCTATTCTTTCAGATCTTATCTCGTTAACTTCATTCTGGTGTTGCTTTAGGATGTCAGAAAAGTTTGTGATAGGAGACAGTCTTTAGCTCTTGATTCCGCTTAACAAGTGTCACAAACCGTTGTCATTCTTGTTGTAATTGAAGTAAGAACTGAACATTCACTTGATGATTTGTAACATCACACTGATTTCTGACAAGTTCATTCATCATCTTGTAGAACCTTGAGTAATATGGTTCAAGTGATTCACCATCTCATGATGTGAATTTTCTAAACTCCTAATATAGATTGGTTTCAAGATCTGAACATTGATTGATTTACCTTGTTTTAACCTTTCAATAGCTTTTCACATTTCACATGCATTTAGACAAGCATCAATTGTGAAGTAGATGTCATTATCTATCCCTGTTATAATTATATGAACAGCTTTAGCTTCAGCATTCAGTTGATCCCATATGTCTTGTGAAACATTCTTGTAGTTCTCCAAATACCCTTCTGTAGTGGTTTCTGAACTACCTTCAGTAATTAGAATAGTCTTCTCAGTCTATGTGAATTTGTAGGGTAGATTCTGGAGACAATAATGGATGAGTTCATTGTTAGGTTTGGTGCCGATGTATCTCTTGATTCTGGATTTCCACAGAATGTAATTACCCGGTGCTAACATTGGTGGACGGTCTTTACCACCTGCTTCCATGATGGCATTGCGAAGAGCATTCGATGTTTGAGTTTGCAAATTGGTATTGGTATTTGACATTTTGATGTTGTGAATGGATATCAGATCTTAAGTAGGTAAAGTGATTGTTGTTGTGGATTGAAATCAATTAACGTTTACGGGATTTTACAAATCTATGATTTAAACCGAGAAAAGAAATGGAATCTTTTGCGGGATTTTACAAAATCAAGAAGAAACCGTAAAACAATGATTAATTATTGTTGAAATCGTTGTTATTATTGAAGAGCTTGATCTTTTGTTGACATTTAATGAGCTTACGAGGACTAACGGTGAAATTTGGTTCACTAAAGAGGACTAACGGTTGAGTTATGAATGATAGGGACAAGTTATTTTCAACTAGAGGAGCTTCTTTTCAATGAAGGACTAACGTTGCAATTGTAGTAACAAGTGAGGGATAGCATGTGTATATTTTCCAAAAAGTTTTATTAATTAAATAATCTTCCCTCCTAAAACGTTTCTTCCTTGTTTTAAATTTATAAAAATGGAACGATTGTTAAACCAAAGGAGTGGAGCAGTTATCGTCGGTGAAAACCAAATATACCACGATGATTGTTGCAAGACCGCGATCGTAATGGTATATGTTATAAGTCCAGTAACTAACCGTCACTCGAAACTGAAAACCCAAAACTACTTAAAAATGATATAGTTTCATCCTATATGCTTATTTAATCGCCTCGTATTGCTCTTTAACACCCCTAAATTTACAACAAGATTCGAGACCAACAATGGGGTGTTATTAATGAGTACAATAGTCATACATTATATAGAACGACTCGAAAAGAGACGTTAATAACATGTTCCATTCCAAAATATATAGATCAGAGTGCAAACGTTGTCCCAACATAAAGACAATTTTATAGAACAAGTTTGAAACGACAACACCGAAAAAACGATGTATAGAATGGAATATAATGATTTAGCAAAAAGAATTTAAGCGCAACTTCACCTCCGTTTCTAATCTCCAAGTCCTTAGCTTTGAATCCCTGAGATAAACATGCTAAAAGTCCAACAATAATGTTGAGTGAATCATAGGTTTATAAGAGATAAACATTGAAGCACCATACTTTTCATACATCGAAAAACTATGGCGCAAACAAGCTAAATATTTAAATAGCGATTGAGCTCGTGACAACTGGATCCCTTTTGACGAGATATACAAATGAGTTTGCCCCAAAGTAGAGATTAGGTATTATTGCCATATACCTATAACTTCTTCAATAATATATCCGTTGCAAGTGGGTGTTCCAAAAGGATTCATACCCCGGACGGGGAGTCACCCCATAGGCCTATTTAAACCATAACATTGCTACCCCACACAGGATGTTAACGTTCACGATATTAGGTTCTTTAGCTAAATTGGGGGTACTCAAGCCATAAGCAACCAAATTCGGGTCCAGCATACTGAAAACCATTTGTGTTTAATTTTATAAAACAAGCATGTATCCCCCTCGCGGGTTTTTAATAAAACATTTAAAGTAGTAAAGGCGAGGCTATGAACTCACCGTATGTAGATGATCGAATGAGAAACCAAGTATGAGAAGATGACTCCAAAGATTAGTCGAGACCTATAAAGCAAGTCACGACTTAGAATGATATATGATATCATTATAATAGAATAGTTATACAATACTAGTTAAAGAATCCGAAACATGAACAATATTGCACCAAGACTAAACCAAAGTATTTTTAGTTTTCAAATAGGTGTATGACCTGCACTTAACCCCAAATAAGTGTCTACTAAGTATCGCTTAGCCATTCTTAATCTTTACTAAATGGTCACACTTTTAATTCACAAGAAAAGGCGTAAAACTTACATTGCAGAATTTTAGTCACATTCACAGGACCATATCTCTTAATCCATAAAAGATATGAAGGTGAGGTTTTCACCCCTGGAAAGATACATGAGTCTAGTTTTCAAAACATTAAGCCAATCATTCTAATCGTTTACCAATCCACGGGAAATAAAAATTACTAACAGAAGGTCCAAAACATAGAAACTTACTGAATTTCTAACATCACCGTTTTTGGCCATAAATCCTTAAACTAAAATACAATGAATTGATTCCATTGGAGGAAAAGCTATTATATATATTGATCTAACATGTTTTTAAAACCTTAACCTACTGTACAAAATCCAGGAGAAAAACATGTTTCCCAACAGCAACTCCAAAATTGACCTTCTACCGTAAAAAGACCATATATACCCTTCATCCGAAATTGTTACATAGAGATCCAACACACCAAATGAGCTTAAACTTTATCTAACCACCTATGTAGTTACTAGTAGCTATAGACCAAAAATTTGAGAACAAGCTCCGTTTACCTGCTGTCCCAAAACAGTCCGTAAAATCCACCTCTAAATCAATCAATAACACATCCAAATCATCAATTTTTCCATCAACAAGCTACAATTTCATTTCAAGTAAATCAGTCTATCATTTTAATTTTTCAGCACTTATACTAAATAAACAAAATTCCAATCACATATGCCGCATGCATATTCATGAAAAACCCCCATAACAAACACATGCATTGCTAGAAACATCAAATTAGTGAAAAGGGAGTACAAGGAAACAATTTAAAACTTACAATTGAAGGATTTAGATAACACAACAAACCCTATGTGGGTTTCTTGATCTTGGCCGATTGCTCCAACACCCAAATAATCAAAACCTTAAATTTTCTTACCTCCAAATCCACTTGTAATCACCTAGAATCGAACCCTTAGTGCTCCAACACCCTTAATTCCAATCAAACTCTTTAAAAACTCAAGATTCTTGTGTAAAATCAAGATTTTTTACAATCAATGAATGGATGTTTTGTTAAAAGGGGAATGATGTAGGTTAATTTATGGGTTGATATGGTTTAGATAGAATAAAAGATGATTGTGGGAAGAAAATTGGGTGTTCTTAGGGTTTTGGTGTTCTAAAAGTCGAACAGTAGAGAAAAAAATAAGGGAAAGTCGCTGGTTTTCTTTTTATAAACTGTGTGTGTGTTTGATTTGGTAAAAAGGTTTTATAAGTATGGAAGGGAGTATATAGTTGGTAATTATCTCAAATAAAAAAATAAAAAAATAAAAGGGATGTTTGTTTGGGTGAGTTCGACCGGCCATCAAAAAGGGAGGGGAGAGTGGGCTTTGGCCCATTTTACCTAAACTCTTATTACCTATAAATGTCGGGCCCTAAAACCTTTCCTAGCCCGATTCTTTTTCCTAAACCGTGATTTTCGTCTCGGTGCAATTTAAAATACAAGAAAGAAAATATAAATAAAAATAAATAATTTAGCACTCAAAGCCCAATACGGAGTCGTTGATTGCTCGATCAATAAAACGATAAATTTTAAATCATAGTGATTTTTACTAAAATTGACGATTTTTAGAAAAACCGACGAATATGTAAAAGGAAACATTTTAGAAACTTAGAATATTAGATCCAAGTTAAAAATTAGTTAGTGGCCTTAAAAATACGGGTTTTACCCCCCATGGGGGATTGGGGCTCGTTGTTAACTCGCCTTGCTCAACAGATTGTTAAATCGCCTTGTATTGCTTGTTGTTAACTCGCCTTGATCTACCAAATTGTTAACTCGCTTTCAAACAAACTGTTAACTCGCCTTGGTCTACCAAATTGTTAACACGCCTTCTAAACACATTGTTAGTTCGCCTCCTGCTAGACTTTGTTAATTCGCCTCCCACACAGGTTGTTAGTTTGCCTCCTTCTAAGTTGATAGTTCGCCTTCTACACTTGCTGATAATTCGCCTTCACTACACAACAAATCCGTACAACGTCCTTGCTTTTGTCTTGAGCACAAACCGTCCTTTTTTAGCTAAAAACATGGATCTTGGTCTCTACCTTGTCTCTTGTTTAAAACGGTGTGGACCACAAAGATTAATAAGCCAATTTCAAAAATAAGCTTGTAAATAAGCCTCCGAGATATAAAAGTCTCTGACAGAAAGCTTTATGACTTGAAACAAGCCAAAACCTCAAAGTTAAGCCGAGAGACAATAAGCTCAAAACCTTTTAAGAAACATGTAAAACACGTGAATAAGCCACAAAACAGTTTTTACTATAAGCTATAAAAGAAACTTTGAATATGCTGTCTAAAGTAGAATAAGCTACGAAAGAGAGCTCATCAATAAACTAAATGCGATTTTAGACGAGAAAGATGCTAGTTTTTACAAGAAATACATGAAACCACAAATAAGACGTAACCTTATTAAACCTTTTGAAAAAGCTATGCAATAAATGAAAAACAAAAAAACTAGGAAGATACTGTTTTGACAATATTTGACACAAAGAAATTAAAAAAAACATAAAGCAATTCTATAGCATATTATACCGACACAGATATAAGCCCAAAAGTCAGCCCAAATGATATGATAAATTCATGATACAATTTTGTGTTTTTGGAAAAACAGTCACGAAGAAAAAAATAATAAGCTTTTCGAAAAAGCTATAATAAGCTGTCCGAAAAAGCTAGAAAAAAACAACTAAATAATCACCAACTACCCCTTGGCGACTGATACCACTTTTTATCCCAAAACTTAACCCATATCACAACTAATAAGCAATACAAAATAAGCAATAAGCTAGGAGAAAAAGAGAAAGAAAGAAAGAAAAGTAGAGAGAGAAACAAAGATGAAAGATTAGATTAGAGAGAAAGAGAGAGTGGTGGATGATTACACACACAAATAAATGTAAGAAATGGCAACCAACACCCTCTCCATGTGTGGAGAGGGTCCTATTTATAGTCTCATACCCACATGAAGTGTATGGACTTTCTTCTTGGGCCGGGCTTGGCTTATCTTGGGATTCGAGCCCGAAACATGGACAATATTAGATTACAATCCAAGCCCGTTAATTCCGACTAGCCTATTACTTAACAAGACTAATTACGACTAATAAGACCGATAACATTCTTGTTTGACTTATATATAAAATTAAGGCTAACATGATTTGATAGATGGAAATTTAAAGGATGAAGCTTTGAAGCAAAAAGCCATGAATGAAGGTCATGGGGATATGCAATTCAAGGAGTAATGAATTTTTGCGCATGGTTAAAAATATGCTTTAAAAACTTTCTCGAGCTTGATTATGAGTTATTGGTAAAACTCGAAGAATATTGGTGGAAGATGAATGATCATGAATGTTCTTCATTTACTAATTGGAGAAATCATATACGTAGGACTTACGCGAACACCAATATTAATGCCAACTATAACCCTTACCTGGATGTTCCTAGAACTTTTGACAATCATGTAGGAAGGAATGATGAAGAAACTATTCAAGAAGAAAGGAAGCCGAATGATGATCATGGCATTGGAAACTTTAACAATGACTTGGTTCGGGACAGTGCACCTTATCATGCTAACGAAGAGGAGGAGTAATACGAAGAAGATAGGTGCGAAATGCTTGGAAATCCCCGCTAAGAATCGCTGTTTTGCAAAATTTGAAGGTTTGAGGTGTTCAAGTACTCTTTTGGACCAGTAGAGAAGTATATTACTACTAAATAATATGAGCACGACGATCTGACAAGAACCAATGAAGACGCATGTCACGCCTACCAAGAAATATTTTGCATTATGGATGAAGGTTAGTTCGTGACAAGGGCGGAATGAAGAGCTGAAGACAAGTCTAACTTAAAGACTTTGCTGTAAACAAAAGTGCTTGCTGATTCGCTAGAATCTTATATATACGTAAGAGTAAAATATATATTATGATGGAAAATTACCAAATTACCCTTGAGGACAAAGGTAAAAAGGTAAATCTTCACAAATATATATAATATAATACGTATATAAACCAAGAAGTATGATTCTCAGTACGTTATTCCCAACAATTTTGAAATTGTAGAACCACGTTTTGTGATGTCGGACAATGAATTTAGGAATTGAAGACAAAAGATTGATTTAGATTTATCTAACCTTTTAAAAATAAAATAAAAAATTGATGAACAATTAACACGAGGACAAATTAATACTGGAAACCAAAAATTTTAACTAAAACGCAAACGAGACCACCTAAATTTTCTAAATAAAACCTAACTTAAAAATTTTCTTTTTAAATGGACTATATTTGACTAAAAAGTAAGTTTAAAGAAAACTAGAACAAAAACGGAGTTGAAATGAGCTTTAAAACACGAAAAACGAGAACGGGAACAAATCCCGTTCTTTAAAAATCAAAATTTTGCAAATTAGACCCCTAACGCAATGCAAACCTTTATTCCTATAAACTTTATGATAAAAGAAAATTTTCTAAAAAGATGTTAATTTTTTGTATTAAATTTTTTCTATTTTTATGATTTTATTAAAGATTTTAAAAAAAATAAATTTTAAAAATACTAAACTAATTAAAAAAAATTCATAAAAAAAATACAGAAAATAGCTTGAACTAATTAGATCCTAGGAAAAATAAGTTTGATATCACAGCTTAATGAATAAGCTGCAAAATAAGCTAAAACAGTTTATTAGCTTAAAATGGAAAAACGTGTATAAGAATTAAATTGTGTGAGATTCTAACGAAAAAGACCCAAGGGCGCAGTGGTAGTGAGTGTGGTGTGTGTGTTATAAAGGGTAGAAAATGTTTATGTCAGGTGTCGAGTCTATGCATCACCCCCGATATCCACTTTATCCTTTTTTTTTATTTTTAAAAACTTATAAAAGCAAAGTTATTAAGCATTTTTAATAAAAGAAACTTTTTATGAAAAACCCTAAATAAGGTAGAAAACAGCTGAAAAGCAAACAGTACTACTTAACTCATTTTTTAGAGCTTTTCTTAAACTAAATAAGCTATAATACTAAATAAGCTAAAGTTAAGACTAATTAAGCTATTATATGCTAAACCTAAGCTAATGAGCTAAATAGAACTAGTAATAAGCAAGCAACAAGCTAGAAAACTAAATAAGCTCTAGTTTTAAAAATCAAAAACCAAATCATCTTTGGGACTTTTTTGATCTTAAATTTTAAGCACTAAAATGGATTCTTACAACTAAGAGCTTAACACTATCTTAAAGTTCAACTAAAGACCTACTTAAAATAATAAGCTAAACACATTTTGAAATCTAAATAAGCAACTAAAAAGCACTAAGAAAAAGCTACATTCAACACTTGGTATTTTTTTGTGTTTTAACTGAAAAAGTCTAAATAAGCTAGCTAAGACTCCAACAAAGCTAGTAAACTGACTACTTCTAAGCTAATAAGCTATTTTAAGAACAAATTAAGCTAAAACTTAAAAGCAAAAAGCTATAAAATCCTAATAAGCACTTAAATGGATTTAGAACCAAACAATCCCTGCAAGGACTTTTGAGCTGAAAAGACAACAGGCTTATTTGAAAGCTTAAAACAAATAACCTAATAAGCTAAATAAGCTAAAATAAGCTCAAAAATACTTAAACTACCCCTTAATCTACTTGTGAAAGAATTTGAAAGCTAAAAAGTTATTTTAACTAGCTAAAACTTAAGACTAAAAATGACTAGTTGAAGTTTAAAAGCTGCTGATGCATTTGACATGCATATGGACTAGATCTAAAACCTTATTAATGCAGACCTAAAATTATAATTCTAACACTCTTAAAACATAAGTCTAAATGCAAAATAAGTAAATTCAAAAACTAGAACTAATCTAAGCTAATGATCAAAACCTCTAATTAATGAGTTTGGAACTAATAATTATTATATCTATTGAAAACTCAACTAACTTAATTCTAACTTATAACAATAGCTTAAACAATCCTAATTTTGAGATTTAAAATGAACTTAAAAGACCAATAACCAAGAACAACACTAACCTATGGTTAGTGCTGTTGATCCAAACACCCCTTAACCAATTTTAGAAACCATTAAACTTATGATAAATGCAATCCAAAGCTCAAATCTAATAACCACATAATAACAACTATAACAACCTAAAAAGCTAAACACTAATCCAATAAGCTAGAAATCAATAAGCCACAGCTACACCAATTTTTTTGGTATTATTTATTTTAAGGACAAATTAAACAAAATAAGATCTAAGTATTTTTAATTCTAAAAATATATTATCAAATAAGTCTAATAAGCATAATAACACATTAATAAGCACAAATAAGCAAACAATTAAGCAAAATAAGCTAAACTATACTAAGAAATTTAAGACAGGAAAGCTTAAATGAATACTTACTTTAGCCTTAGCTAAACAAAGGTATCAAAGGCTCAATTGAGCTGTCTACAAGCTCTGGCTTATTGTAAATAAGCCAGTAAAAGTCCATATGAGCTCTTCCAAAGTAAGCTCATCTTCCAAAAGCTCAAAAATCCAAATAGCCAAGGTCTTTAAGCTGTTTTTAGAGTTACAGTAGATTAGGTACTTATTAAAACTCAAATCCAAGCTTATAGACTTGGATGAGCTAGAATGAGCTTATTATGAGCTTATGAAACAGTAGCATACACATTTGATAGTATTAAGAGCTTATAAGTGAAAAACAGATTATAAAAACTAAATGATGATTTTATTAAAACTTAAAACGGATTACAATGCTTTGGAAATTGAAAGTTACAAAAGTTTAAAGAGAAAAATTACATTTAAAACTGAAAATTACATAAGCTATTGAAAACTAAAAGTTTGCAGGAAAAAGGAAGATGATCATGTGAGAGTGAAGGAGTCCTTTTATAGCTGCCAGGAGAAGCTTCTAGGTGTCAAGTCCTTCACACGCTCCCTTGAATCCTGTCCCTCTATTTCTTCCAATGATTGGATCTCAATTGGGGTCCGTTAGATCAAATCTTAGCTCACACGGATTGCCAGCGTGGCAATCCGTGATGTGACACTCCTGTGCTTCTTTCGTGAGCGTTTTAGTGTAAAATCCTCATTCCTCGTGTGTTTGTTGTCAGAACCGCGTGTCATTCCCTTTGGGTTTTGGCCAATGAGAATGAGAGATGATGTAATACTCTGCCAACGTGTACTTAGCCGCTTGATTTTGACCTCGTGGTAAAACGGGGACGATGGGTGAACAGTAACAACATAAATTCCCACGTTTTTTACTTTTTTATAAAACGGGAGCGTTTGATTTCTGATGTGACCCATGGTTTTTGACTTGGACTTATAAGGATTTTGGGCCGTGCGTATTGGATTTGGCTCGGGCTGGTATTGTTATACGGAGTTTAACCGGGTTGTTATACTCTTATAATTAAAAGAGAAACACCGATAGGGTTTAGGATTATTATTGTAATATGGTTAACTTTGAGGGACTGATTTGGGAAATTTTGGTTTTTGTCTTATTGTGTTTACATGTTTGACTGAAGTTTGACTTTGAGTTTGACCACAGTTGACTTTTGGATAGCATACTCCCAGCTCTATTGTGTGCACTACCGTTCCCGGTGTCCGTGTTTGTTCGGAGTTAACCGTTTTCTTGAATTTTTGCAATATCAACCTACACATTCACAAAGACCAAACAAGCAATATTCTAAGCATTTAAAGCACAATTTTGGTCTTTTTCTAGGCCATTTTTGACATAAAACGGATATGTTTTTTTCACACATCTCAAAATATCCCAACAAAGCGATTGCCAGTGTCCTCACGCAATATTATATGCTTTATAACCAAATACCTCAAAACTTTCCCAACTAAACCTTTGAAAAGTAGCAAAGACTTTTGTGGGAAAAATTAAGAAATCACAAGTTATAAAACACCCTATTTTCCCATTTTTCTAAAACTTTTTTTTATATTAATAATATAGTTGAGATAATTTTGACTTTCGTTATTTCCATAACTGTTAGGGATCATAGAACAAGATGTATTTCGAATAAGAGAATGCCCTAAAACGGATAAATTCATCGTTCCCGACTTTTCACTTATCCAAACCAAGCTTAAAACAAAATCACCGCTAAATATCAGTAAGGATGCTAACACTACTCATATTTGCAACTTGTGAACCTTTTACTCCAGACATTTATTATATCTTAGGTGAATGTGCTATCTTGAATTTCAACCATGGATCAACTTTTTGCAACATACTATGCTTTACGTTCCACCTTAGAATAATGAGTTTAAAGGCGAGATCATCCTATGTAGCGACTTTCGTCTCGGCACATCCCAACCTCACGGCTAAGTGACCAGGCTTTTGACACCCCACAAAGACTAGTATCGGGACACACAGACCTTAGGTTTCAACAACTCTCAGATTTCCCGAATATTCATAGCTTATAAAATAGAATAGTCAAAGTGCAAAATCATATTTGAATTTAATAAAAAGAAGTCAATTATTAATTTAATTTAACTATTTAGACATTTATGCAATTGTAACCCTCGACCTTTTAGAAGGCTGCAACATCGGTTGTGATCCGGCAAGATGCAGCAAACTTTTATCAGTCTCGGATCTTTATTCTTACTATGGGCTTTCTTTAGAAGACTACCACATCGGTTGTGAGCCGGCAAGAGGTAGTAAACTTTTATCAACCCACAGCTTTTATTATTATATTTATTTTTTATCATTTTATCATCATTTTTTTTATATGGCTTTTGACACCCCACAGAGACTAGTATCGGGACTCACGGACCTTAGGTTTCAAAAACTCTCAGGTTTCCTGAATATACATAGCTTATAAAATAGAATAGTCAAAGTTCAAAAGCATATTTGAATTTAACAAAAAGAAATCTATTTATTAATTCACACTTAATATTAAACATTTATGCAATTGTAACCCTCGACCTTTTAGAAGGCTGCAACATCGGTTGTGAGCCGGCAAGATGCAGCAAACTTTTATCAGGCTCGGATTTTTATTCTTACTATGGGCTTTCTTTAGAAGACTACCACATCGGTTGTGAGCCGGCAAAAGGTAGTAAACTTTTATCAACCCACAACTTTTATTATAATTCTATTTTTATATTTTTCATTATTTCATTCATCATCATTTTTTTTACTTTATATAGAGAAGACTTCTTTTTGAAAAATTCAAGTATAAGATTGAACTAAGACTAAAATTTTTGTTATATATTACATAAAAAATTGAGTTCACTTAAAGTTTAAATCCCAAAAACAGAAACAGCACGTATATTATTCCGGTTAAGAGCTTATGGGAGAAAAAGCAACAAGTTACATACATGAGCTCTTAAGATTTCCAAATAATCCTTGTTTAGCATCCAACTCATACTTAACTCTATCATTTTTCGTTCTTCGCAAAAATCGCGAACGCTTAGCCTAAAAGTTAAGGAACAAGCTAGAGCTCAACACGCTCGATCGAGTCAAAATTTACTCCTATTCTACCCAGCAAGAAAGTCAAAATTATGACAAAAACAAAAAAAAAATTGGTGGGAAAACAGAGTAACTGAGAACATCACTGTACAAAGTAAGTAAGATCATATCGAAGAAATACTACCCCGATAACTAAATCAAACATTGTCCTCAATGTTTCCTAGCCTAAGACTTAAAAACCCCATACTAGAACTCAAAAAAGGTCGAATGCATAACTCAAGCCTGAAGAAAGTATCACAAAAATCTTTAGCCGTTTATTAAGTGTGCTATAAGATAAATGTTAGTCGATAATAATCTTTAGGATATCGGATTTCCCCAAACTAATGGAAAGCAAAGGCTAGGAAGCTCGAGTGGACCGGGACAAATCACCGAACACGAGAGACTTCAGAAAATTTGGGTGAATCCTGCAAATAATCACAAGTACAAACAACAAACAAGAAACAGAAGAGTACAAGCCTCCTCACAACACATTAGAAGCTAGAAAGAAAATAAAAAATGGATAAGTGATACGGTAAAGAATACACTATATATAATATAATATTTCAACAAGAGCAATTAAGAAAATTCCCTAAGGAAATTTTCACGTCATTTAAAATATATAGATATATTTATATATTACAATATAATATATATATATATAAATATATATATATAAATATAATATATATAATATATATCTATATATATATAATTATAGAATATACGTATCTTTAACCGGAAGTATGATTTTTCCCCGTGTCGTTTCCCAAGTGATTTGAGAATTGAAACCTCGCTTAATATGGATATTGATTTGAAATGGGTTCGAAGATTGATTAGGTTTACTTTAACTACTAATTAAAAAAACAAACAACTAAAGCACTAACAAATAACCGAGAAACGAATTAAACGGCGACAATTAAGCAAGTAAACTAAAATAAACCCCCTAAAAATAAAAACTAAAATTCTAAAACCTAAAATAAGACAAAATAAAATTTATGAAAAAAAAAACATTTTTTTTGATTACTTTTGAATTTATTATGAATTAAAAAACTAATTTAATCTAATTAAAATCAAAAAAAAAAAAGCAAATTAAGTACTAAAATTTTGAAAATAATGATTTTTTAAGATTAGAAAAGTGTCTAAAAATATTATAAAAGCAAAGAAAAACTATTTTTTTAACTATTTTTTATTAAAATCCTATTTTTAAAATTTAAAAAAAAGCTCAAAATAAAATTAAGATCAAAAAAGTGTAATAAATGATTTTACTGGATTTAAACCATAAGCTATTTTTTTTAAAACTAAAAACTATTTTTTGTATTTTCTGAACTTTTTTCTATTTTTTTATTGATTTTATAAGATTTTAACTTTCGAAAAATTATAAAAAAAAATTTTAAAGTTGGAAAAATCTAAAAAATTCAGAGAAAATCTTAAACAATAGCAGTTAGCAGAAATACAAGAAAAATAAGAAAAGCTAAATTGCTTAACGAATAAGCCCTAAAATGAGCTTATTAAGCTACGGCTTTTTTTATAAAAAGGAAAATAAAACGTGTACTAGTATTAAGTTTTGCAAGATATGAATGATGACTAATGTTAGCAAAGCAGGTTTAAAGGTATATTGTTGTGTGTGGGAGGAACCGTGGGTTTCGAGGTGTAGGGGCAAACCCTTTTTGTTATTTTTTTTTATTTTTTTACTTTTAGGAAAAACTAAATACTAGGAAATAATAAGGGGACTAAAATAAGCTACTTTAACAAACGGAACATAAGCTAAAACTGACTAATAAAGCCCGCTAGAACATATCTATTAATAAGCTGTTGCATGTGAGTAAGGTTTTTGGGTCTTATTTCACTTAAAAGCTTGTAACAAGCTCATTTTAAGCTCAAAATGAAAAAGGAAAAGTGTTCTAAACAGCTTATGATGTGCTTAATCTAAAAATGAAAAGAAATAAAAGCTGGAAACACCTTAAAGCAACTGAAAATGATAAAGAAAATGCTAAACTTAGCAAGGACACTTAAAGGTGCAAAATCCAATTAAGCTAAAAACCTTAAAAAGCTAAACTAGACTCTAAAACTTTAAGGACTTATTAAACTACTTATAATCTATCTATTTAAGTTGTGAAATCTAGAATCATAAGCTAAATTTTCAAATTAAAATCCTAAAATTCCTAAGTACTGTTTTTGGCTTTTTATCTTTTTGAAAGACTTTTGACAGATAAAATAATACTAGAAAATAACTAGAAAATAATGCAATTTAAGACTAATTCTATAATAATCTTATAGCTAAACTTATCCTACTTGAATCTAAGAATCTAAAAACTACTTATTACTAAACTAAAAACGAGGCTAAAATGGAATACTAAACTTAAGTTAGTACTGTTGCACTTTGCACAAGAGCAATTCAATTAGTGCAGGTTATCCTAAGGGAAAAACTTGCACTTAAACACACTCAAATTAGAGTGTATAAAACAAGTTGCAAGATGCAAGATCTGAGCCTTTGAGGCTTAGTCAAAATGTGCACAAGTGAAACTCTAAGAAAAATCCCCTGGTGCTGTCAAACTTAATATAAGCTCAAATTCTTTAAATTCTTAAATCTAATTTATGAAAACTCATTTCCTAATGTTTATAACTAAATTCAAAGCTATCTAAAAAGATTTGCACAAAAACTTTTGACTTTAGGAGGTCAAACAAGCTTATGCAAACACAACCCTTTTTCCCTGACAGAATCATATAAAGCTTTAAATTGGCAAAACTAATTAATAAGCACTAAATACCAGATTATATTTAGCTTATAACAACCTAAACTGACATGAATTAACAACTAATTGAGTATTAATCTAAGATTCAAACTAATTTCTACTTTTTTTGGTTTTTTAAAAGGTTTTTTAGACACTTATATTAAAGACTAAGATCATAAACTATTTTAATCAAAAACAGATAAGTAACCATGATTATTAAGCTAGATAAAAGGTAATTAAGCACTAATAAGCAAATGAATAAGCAGAAAAGCAATAAGCAAGCATGAAAGTGAAAATTAAGCTAGAATAGAAAATGAACAAGAAATTTAGAGGTGAGACTTACTTTATCCTCTAGCTAACAAAGGTCCAATAATGGCAGCTATCAACTCCTAGGCTTATTAATAATCTAGGGTATAAGTCCCCTTGGGGATCCTTCCTTTTAGATCCCCCTTCCCATAAAGCAATTCCAAGGACATTCCCATAAGTAAATGTTAAATTAACTGGTTTAAGGTTTAGGTAAGAGTAATACTGAATTAAAATAAGCTCTCTTTCAGCTTATAGACTGAAAGAGCTTTAAATGAGCTTATTAGCTTATTAAGACAGTTTGGCTTATTAAGAGAGCTTATGAAAAAGAAATTTGGAGAGATTAAGTAAAACTGAATATCAATTAAAACTTTGCTTACAATACTTTTAAAAGGAAAATTACCAAATATTAAAACAACATTAAGCTAGGAATTTTAAAATTTAAGCTACAACTAAATTAAAAGCTACGTCTAAAAAAACTCTTCTGTGTGGAATATGAGGCTCTATTTATAGCCCTGCCTGGATCCTTCTAGCCTCTTGCCTTGCTCTCTAATCTTTCAATCATTTCTTCTAATAATTAGGGCTTCAATCGTGGCCGTTTGATCATTGTGTGGACACCTGAAGATTGCCAGCGTGTCATTCTCTTTTAGATGTCATTGTGCTTCTTTTGTGAGTGTTTTTCACAAAAACCCACATTCCATTTGTGCTTTCTTTCCATTGCTTAACGTGCATGAGCTTGATAGATGGTAACTTAGAGCCTTATTGACTATCTCTCTCTCCCTGCCATTTTGTAAACGATCACTTGAATTGACCTAAGCACCCTTTAATTTGGAAAACCCCCTTGATTTACCCTGGTGGTGATTTGTAGAAGACAATGAATAGTGAAAAAGGATTCGCGCGTTTTTTTATAACTGAAAACGGGCAAAACAATTTTAAACTTTGGGTTAATTACACAAATGGTCCTTGCCTTTGTTTTTCCCCCTTTTTAGTTATAAAAGGACTTTGGACATATTCCCGTTTGGCCCTTGTGGTTTATATTAAAGGGAAGTGGGCTTTGTTTTGGGCTTTAGGATCCGGGTATGGGGTTATTGGGCCCATTAAGGTTTTTAAGGCCCAATAAGGGAGGAGGGGACATTTTTGGACTTTTGTGAGAGTTGAGGGACCAAAGTGAAACATTTTGAGAATTTGTCCTTTTGTGTTTGACTTAGTTTGACCATCTTTGACTGACTTTGACTTTTCTTGGCTGATTTTGACTAAGGCTTGATTTTTCTGGCTTCGGCTTTGATTCTTTGGCTTCTATCGGATTTCCCCAAACTAATGGCAAGCAAAGGCTAGGAAGCTCGAGTGGACCGGGACAAAACACCGAACACGAGAGTCTTCAGAAAATTTGGGTTCAATCCTGCAAACAATCACAAGTACAAACACAACAGGAAACGGAAGAGTACAAGCCTCCTCACAACACATTAGAAAATAGAAAATAGAAAATGGATAAGCATGGGGTGCCTCCCACGAAGCGCTTTGTTTTTGGTAACCGAGTCACATAGCTTGACTCGATCCCTGAATTCATTCGTCCTTAGGGAAAGTCTGGAGATCCGGGACAACCATGGTTGGTGTGTCCCCTCCGAAGTAGTGCTTAAGTCGGTGGCAGTTCACTTTGAAGTTTGATCCGTCAGAGTGAGATAATTTTGCAGTGCCATATGGAAAAACTTCGGTTATGGTGAAAGGGCCAGACCATCGGGTTTTAAGCTTTCCCGAGAATATCTTTAGACGAGAGTTGAAAAGCAAGACTTGATCACCAACATTGAAAATGCGGTTTTTGATCTTTGAGTCGTGAAGCTTCTTCGTCCTCTCCTTATAAATCAAAGAATTCTCATATGCTTGATCACGAAGCTCATTAAGTTCATTAAGTTGCAGCTTACGGTGATCGCCCGCGGTTTTAAGATCGAAATTAGCATGTTTTAATGCCCAATACGCTCTATGCTCTAATTCGATAGGCAAATGGCAAGACTTTCCATAAACAAGCTTGTAAGGCGTACAGCCAATTGGTGTCTTAAAAGCAGTACGAAATGCCCACAAAGCATCGTCTAATTTGTCAGACCATGAGGCACGGTTTTCTCCAACCGTCCTTTCTAGAATACGTTTTAACCCACGATTCGACACCTCGACTTGACCACTCGTTTGAGGGTGGTAAGCGGTAGAAAGACGATGAGTGACCCCATACTTAGACATTACTTTAGCAAATTTGTCATTACAGAAATGGGTCCCACGATCGCTTATAATAGCTCTCGGTGTACCGAATCGGGCAAAAAGAGATTTCAAAAACTTAACTACAACTCTAGCATCGTTAGTGGGGAGCGCCTTGGCTTCAACCCATTTGGATAAATAATCGACGGCTACGAGTATGTACTTATTTCCTCTAGATGACGGAAATGGTCCCATAAAGTCTATGCCCCAGACATCAAAGATTTCACACACTTGGATGGAATTTTGTGGCATCTCATCACGTTGTGAAATTTTTCCCTGACGCTGGCATGAGTCACAGTTTTTGACTAACTCATGGGCATCTTTGTAGATTGTGGGCCAATAAAATCCGGAGTCAAAAACCTTTTTGGCGGTGTAGTTGGCACCGTAATGTCCCCCGGTGGGTCCACTATGGCAAGCTGTGAGGATGTCGACAGCTTCTTGGCCTGAAACACATCGCCGGATCACTTGATCCGCACAGGTTTTGAATAGAAAAGGGTCGTCCCAAAAATAGTGTTTGACATCTTTAAAAAATTTGTTTTTCTGCTGAGTTGACATTCCTTTGACAATGAAATTCCCCGCGTGGTAATTTGCATAATCGGCAAACCACAGGGTACTTGGGTTACCACGAGAAGTCACCATATTAAGTGTCTCGAGAGGAAAATTTTTGTTTATTTCCTTTGGATCGAGAACATTTTCATACGGGTTTTCTAATCGGGAAAGATGATCGACAACGTAGTTCTCGGCTCCCTTCGTATCAATTACTTTAAAATCGAACTCTTGAAGGAGTAGAACCCAACGTAACAATCTTGCCTTGGCATCTTTTTTAGCAAATAGGTACTTAAGGGCGGAATGGTCCGTATACACTATGCTTTTATTCATGATGAGGTATGACCAGAATTTTTCGAAAGCGTACACCACAACTAGCATTTCCTTTTCCGTTGTGGTGTAGTTTGATTCCGCCTCGGTTATTGTTTTGCTTGCATAATGTATAGACCTAAAGTGTTTCTCAATTCATTGCCAAAGAACCCACTATGGAATATTTTGCATGCCAAATCACACATAAGCTCAAAGGGCTGGTCCAGTCGGGGGCAATCAGAATTAGAGCTTCGGTTAATTTCTTTTTTAAAGTCTGAAAAGCTTGAATGCATTCCTGGGAGAAAATGAAAGGAGTGTTTTTCTCAAGGAGATGGGTCATGGGTCGAGAAATTTTTGAAAAGTCCTTGATGAATCTGCGGTAAAAACCTGCATGTCCGAGAAAACTCCTAATACCCAGACGTATCGTTTGGGTTGATGTAATTTAGCAATGACGTCTATTTTGGCTTGTCGACTAGCTATTCCTTGTCTTTGAAATTTTGTGTCCAAGAACGATGTCTTCTTTCACCATAAAATGGCCTTTTTCCTAATTTAGAGCCAAATTAGTGTCTTCACACCGTTTAAGCATCTTTTCTAAATTGGAAAGGCACGTAGAGAAAGAATTTCCGAAAACTGAAAAGTCGTCCATGAAAACTTCCATCTTCTTTTCAATCATATCATAGAAGATAGCCATTATACACCTCTGGAACGTGCCTAGTGCATTGCGTAAGCCGAAAGGCCAGCGGCGGTAAGTAAACTTCCGTATGGGCAGGTGGGAATTGATCCTTTTCCTGATCTTTCGGATCGATTGGTATTTGAAAGTAACCTGAGAAACCATCGAGGAAACAATAGTATTCATTTCCTGCGAGTCTCTCAAGCATTTGATCCATAAACGGCAAAGGGAAGTGGTCTTTCCGGGTGGCTTCGTTCAACTTACGATAATCAATACAAACTCTCCATCCCGTTACAAGTCTAGTTGGTACTAACTCATTTTCATCATTGGTCACTACGGTCATCCCTCCTTTCTTTGGCACACAGTGCACTGGGCTCACCCAAGGACTATCCGAGATTGGGTAGATCAATCCAGCGTCAAGAAGTTTTTCAACCTCTTTCTTAATGACATCATGGATCTTTGGATTAACCCTTCTCTGATGTTGGACCGCTGGTTCATAGTCCTCTTCCATTAGAATTTTATGAGAACAAAATTCCGGGTTAATACCCTTTATGTCGGAAAGTTTCCAAGCAATTGCTTGCTTTCGGGACTTTAGAACCTTTATGAGAGCGGTCTTTTCATCGACACTCAAATCTTTGGCAATTATGACTGGCAACTTGTTGTTGTCTTCCAAAAATGCATATTCGAGATGAGGCGGTAAGTCCTTAAGTTCAACCTCAGGAGGTTCATCAATTGAAGATTTGGCAGTTTTGGCTTCACACAGTTTAAGTTCCTTTCTGATTTCTGGCAAATAATTTCCTTGGTTCGGCGGTGGTGAAGGATCACTGTTAAGGAGTGCTTTGAGAATAAGAATGTCCCCCTCTGGGTCATAATAGGATTCATCAACTTTTGGTGAAGTTGGATCGTTGGCTAGAGCAAGAAAAGCATCAGCTTCTTCTAGAAGTAGAAAATCACTATCCCCGAAAGGAGTGAGAGTCGGAGAAGAAGTTGAAACTATCGGGTCATATCCGGGAGTGGGATTGCCACTGGCGATCACGTCTGAAAATCCTAGAACTTCCTGAGAATACTCTTCACAAGCTAATTCAACAACGTCGATTCGATTCGCCGTCATATCATTATAATTAACCGAGTATCTCGAAGTTTGATCAAGATTATAAGTAATGGCCTCATTTCCTACTCGAAGGGTTAATTCACCTTCGTACACGTCTATCAAAGCATGACTGGTCTTAAGAAAACATCTCCCAAGAATTAGAGGTACTCGAGGTTCTGGTTCAAAATCTACGACCACGAAGTCTGCTGGAAACTAGAATACACCAACTTTAACGTTGACATCTTTAGCAATACCAATCGGTCGTGAAATCGAACAGTCCGCTAGTTCTAGTGTCATGCACGTTGGAGTTAGGTATGGAAGGTTAAGCTTTTTCCACATGGAAAATGGCATGAGATTTATGCTAGCGCCAAGATTGGCCAAGGCTAAGCACTCATCCATTCCAAGAAATTTACATGGAATAAGGAATCTGCCGGGGTCACCAAGTTTTTTGGGTAACTTGTTAAGTATGACCGCCGAGCAATGTTCGTTCAAAGGGGTTTTAGCCATCTCACTAAGCTTTTCTTTATTTCCAATTAAAGCTTTAAGAGTTGAAGCAAACTTGGGCATTAGAGTCAAAGCATCCATGAAACTAATTTCGAAACTCATATCTTTGAAGATTTCATCGAATTTCTCTTTTTGTTCATTAGCATTATCACAGTTCCTCTCATCATTTCGTCTTGAAGGATAAGGAATTGACGGTTTTGGGTTAGGCATCGGTGCACTAACTGGAGCAACATCTGGCTCAGAAACTGGATTTTGGGATTTTGGTTTCAACTGGGACAAACCGGAGTTTTGGACCTCTTCGGTTAATTCCGTTATTAGTTAGGAAAAACCGTAATCCTTTGTCACCTCGTTCTACTTCCACTACATAAGGAGAAGAAGTTAGTAGGAATCATAGTTCCTTGCTAAATAACCCCGCTTCGGGTAGTAATAACCCATCAGTCTTCTTCGGTTAGTAACAATTGTTACTTTGGAAGAGAACCTGAACACGACGTTGAGGTCGGTATTAGAACTACGACTTAGAAAGCATTTCCGTTAAAATTGTCATCTGGTTTTGTAAACCTTGGGCCTTGATTTTGCATATGCCTATAATATTGCACATCATTAGCCTTGACCAGAATTCTCAAAATCGGTTCTTTTGAAACACCTTGCATTGTGAGCGTGGAAGCTTGATAAGGGAGCTTGTTAACCGGTGGTTGACTAGTCGGAGGTTGATAAACTTGTCCTTGGTAGAAGTTATTTCCACGGTTTTGATTGAAATTGGTTCCTCGATTTTGGTTGAAATTATTTCCTTGATTCTGATTGAAACGGTTTTGATTGTTTTGAATCGGAGGAAAACCAGAGTCGTATTTGGTTTAGCAATCATCGAGGTCTAAGAATTGTATTTGTCCTTGATTGAAATTGCTGCACGCAACTTGTGAAACATCCTCAAAAATGTTGTCTCTGAAAAACTTGCCATCGGTGGTGGGACAATTCTATAAGAATTAGTACCTCCACAAGTTACATAACTCCTGCTTGACCGCATTTACGGGCATGGAGCTTGGGCCTTTTTGTGCTTGTCGATAAGCATAGTCTTCATCATATTCTTAAGTTCGGAAACTTCGGTTGTAAGAGCAGCAACATCGGGTGAAATTCCGGGGGTAGATGAATTCGAACTCACTTTGGCAACGACTGCCTTGTTTCGTGAATTACGAACTTTGGATTTACTCTCGATAATTTTCAAGCATTCACGAGGCATCTTATCTAAAAAGTTTCCACCCGCAGCATATTTCAACGAATCTTGATCATTAGCATTCAAAGCATTGTAAAACGTATCTAGTTGATGTAGTTCTGAAATCCATGAATGAAGGCAATAGCACGAAGAAAGATCATTAAATCGATCACAAGCCCGTAAAATGACTCGTCAAATCTTGTTGAAATCACGTGATTACGTTCGAAGATTTGTCATTTTCGAAGGAGGAAAGAATTGATTAATGAATTTTGAAACAAGATCATCCCATGTCAAAATTGATCGAGGAGGTTCTTTCTCTAGCCAAATCCGGGCTGAACCTTCGAGAGAAAATGGGAAAAGCATAAGCTTAATTGACGTGCTCGGGACGTCCGGAAATCTCATCGTTGAGGTGATCTTGTTGAAATAACGGATGTGAGCATGTAGATCCTCTTTATCATGTCCGAAAAACTGCTTGTTTTGAACAAGATTGACCAAACTATGTTTTAACTTAAAATTAGCATTGATTTCGGGAATTACGATTGCATCCTTGTACCCCTCGGTGGGTGCTTGGAGCAATTCCGCCATAGTCCGGTTATCGGCCATTGGAACTAGGGGAGGATTATCAAAAGGTTCTTCTAAATTAAACGGTTCTACAACAGCCGGTGGGGCTTGTTGTTGACGGTTACGGTTGCGGGTTTGAGAACGAGTGCGCATGCACAAAATAGAAAAAGAAAATTTATACTAAATTTTTTTTAACAATCTATTTTAACGGATAACGAGATAGACAACTTAAACCAAATAATCAAACTTACTTCACGGTAGCTCTTAAAAATTTTACTTTTTAAGGTGAGCCGTATTTCGTAAGTGACACAAATGGTAAGTTTTTAAATCTTTGATTTCGAGTTGGGAACTTCAATGATTGTATAATACCGCACAATTAAAAGGGTAATTATATTGTTGGTGTTCTTTTACCAACTTTGTTTATTTTTTTATTATGGATAATTTTTTATATTTTTGATTTTTTTATATGATAATTATACTAATAAAAGAAAAGAAAAATATTTTTTACTTTTTACTTTTTTACTTTTTTTTATTATTTTTTTAATTTTTTTTATAAAAAATGTAACTTTCGAAAATGAAAGGTTCTTCAAATCACGATCAACAAACTTCAAACGAAAGAATCTTAATCACAAATCCCCGGCAGCGGCGCCAAAAATTGATTGATAGTAAATCAACACACGTAATAATAAAATATAATATGATAAAAACATTCCAATTACCCTTGATGAAGAAAGTAGAAGAGGAAAATCTCACCAAATCTCATACAATATAATACGTATATTAACCGGGAAGTATGATTCCCGGGTCGTTATTCCCCAACGATTTGTGAAATTGAAACCACGTTTGTTGTTCGGACAATGATTTGAATTGGAAACAAAGATTGATTTGATTATCTACTTCTACAAATTAAAATAAGCAAATTATAACAATTAAGCACGAAAACAAATAACGGGAATTTAAACTTTAACTAAAAACGCAAAACGGGAACCCTAAATGGCAATTAAAAACCCTAAATTTCCAAATTTAAACCTAAAATGAATTTTTCTTTTTAAATAGACTCTAATTGACTAAAAAGTAAGTTTAAAGAAAACTAGAACAAAAACGGAGTTGAAATGAGCTTAAAAACACGAAAAATGAGAACGGAAACGAATCCCGTTCTTTAAAAAATGAAATTTTGCAAATTAAACCCTACGAAAGCAAAACTAATTTTCCTAGAAACTTTATGATAAAAGAAAATTTTCTAAAAAAGAATTATATTTTTTTGATTATTTTTCTATTTTTTATGATTTTTTAAAGTTTTTAATAAAAATAAATGTTTAAAAATAACAAACTAATTATAAAAATTCTAAAAAAAATACAGAAAATAGCTTGAACTAAATAGAACCTAGGAAAAATAAGCTTGTGGTCACAGCTTAACGAATAAGCTACGAAATAAGCTATAACAGCTTATAAGCTAAAAGGAAGAAAACGTGTACTAATAATAAACTTTGCAAAGGTATAATGAAAAAGTCCCCAGGGCGCGTTGGTAGTGAGGTGTGTGGTATGTTGCTATAAAAGGGTAGAGGGTGTTGAGGTCGGGGGTTCGAGTCTTGCTCACCCCCGATTTCCACCTTCCCCCTCTTTTTTTTTGAAAACGTATAAAAGAAAAGTTGTAAATAAGCTAAAAACAAACACTTTTAATGAAAACACTTAAAGCTGAAAAGCCCTAAATAAGCTGTTAAACAGCTTAAAACTAGACAGTTACTACTTAACTTAATTTTTTGGAGTTTTTCTTAAACTAAATAAGCTAGAAGACTAAATAAGCTAAAGTTAAGACTGAATAAGCTATAATATGCTAAACCTAAGCTAATGAGCTAAACAGAACTAAAAATAAGCAAGCAATAAGCTAGAAGACTAAATAAGCTCTTTTATTAAAACTACAAACCAAACAGTCCCTTAGAAGCAACTTTTGAGCTTATATTTAAGTACTCTAATGAAAACTTAAGACCAAATGGCTTAATGAAGCTTAAACTATGACCTACTAGCTACTTAGGAATGCTTTTGAAAAGGAGTATGGAAATCAATTGCTTAATGAAAAAGCCTTTTTAAAATAGACAGTTTAGTACACATATGCTTACTTTGAAAAAGAAGAAATACCATTATTGAGCTTAAATTCAGATGATCAAAAGAGCTTTATATTGAAAACCAACTTGAAACAGATAATCTATGATCCTAAACCTCCTTGAAAACCAAAAATCAAATCCTGCAAACAAAATCTACCATCTGATTTGTGGAATAGCTACTTTGTCTTTTTAAACTATCTGGTGCATTTGACATGAATATGACCAAAACTTAAAAACCTGTAAATTCAGACCTAAGAACCTTCTTTCTACTCTATTTTAACACTTATCTAAATACAAATTAAGCAATTACAAAAGCTAGAACTGAATTGAGCTATTAATGCAAAAGAACCTTAACAGATTTGAACTATAGGAAATCTAACTTATGAAAAACTTATAATTCCTAACTTAGCTTTAAAAAATTTACTCTAACAAGTTTATTTGAGAGTTCAATACCTAAGGCCTAAGACCAAAAGGGCACAAACAGTATTAACTTGTGGTTAACATTGTTATGCCAAACACCCCTTTAACTAGACTCAAAACCATATTAGCTTATGAAAATGAAATTAAGAGCTTAAATCCTAAATACCAGATAACAAATAGCTTATAACAAATCTAATGAACCTATTTCAACAAACAATTAAGCCAGAATTGAAGATCTAATAACTATACTTATATTTTTTTCTTTTTGACAGATTAGAGACAAAAAAAACATTAAAACTAAGATTTAAGCTATATAACTAGAAAACAAATGATCAAACAAACTTAATAGGCACAATAAGACAGATTTAAGCATAATTAAGCAAGAGATAAGCAGAAAATAAGCAAATGCAACTTATTAAGCTAAGAGACTTGAATTTAAAAAGAAACTTACAGAAGCCTTAGCTAAACAAAGGCTAAAATGCTCAAAGAGCTGTCTACAAACTCTAGCTTATCTAAGGATAATCTGGTAGGGTCCAATAAGCTCTTCCATTGTAAGCTTATCATCCAAAAAGCTAAAATCCATATCAAGCAAAGGTATTAACTGATTTTTTTTAAAATTTAAGTAGATTATATGACTTATTTAAACTTAATCTAAGCTTAAAAACTTAGAAAGCTTATATTGAGCTTATTAGAAGCTTATCAAAGAGTGAACAAAAGCACTAGAGTTATTTAAAAAGCTAAAAATTAAAGACAGATTATGAAAGCTAAGATTATTTTATTAACTGAAAAGTGATTACAAGATACTAAAAATGAGATTACAATAAGCTATGAAGATTACACAAAACATTTTAATAAAGAAAAATTACACATTTTAAAGTAAAACTGATTACAAACGCAACTTAAGAAAAACTTTAAAAAAATTATATACTTTAGGATATACGTCAAGTGAATGAGGGGGTCTTTATATAGCACTTTGAAAAAGCTTCTAAGGATTTCTAGACATGATTACACGCTCTCTTTCCATTTCATCCTATCCCTTCCTTCCTTTCAATCATTGGAAGTGTATCTTAAGCCGTTGGATTAACTTGATGATCACACGGATTGCCCAGCGTGGCAATCCGTGATGTGACACTTTGTGTTTCTTTTGCAAGTGACTTAGTGTAAAAATCCCATTCCTTGTGTGCTTCTTCAATCCAACGTGTCATATCCTTTTGTGTGGTTTTCAAGCAGCAATGAGAGCGCTTGTGATGTAAACACTCCTAGCCAGCTTGTACTTATATCCCTTGAATTGTCTCTCCAGCAGGCCATATTGATTTGGGCCCTTTGGTTTTAACTCATGTTATTAACGAATGGGGAGGGGGGGGGGGATGACATAGTAAGGCAGACCTTTCGCGCGTAAAAACTTGTATAAAAGGGGGTGTTTGACTTTTCTTTTGACCCGAGTTTTATTTTGACTTCGGGCTTATAAAGGGTTTTGGGCCGGGGTAAGGATTTTAGGCTCGGGCTTGGTTATATAAAAAGGTAACGGGTGTTAATTCTTATAATAAAAAGAGTTAACACCGTTAGGGTTTAGGGGACCATTTTTGCAATTTGGTATATTTCAAGGGCTATTTGGGGGATTTTGGGGTTTTGTCTTTTATATGGTTGACCAGGTTTGACCATTGATTGACTGGAGTTGACTTTTGACCTTTCTTGCTATCAAATTCCTGGCTTTTGTACACTCTATCCGTTCCCGTGTCCATGTTTGTCCGGTTTTGACCGTTTTCTTGCGATTTTTGCATTATTCGTACCTACACAATCACAAAGACAAAACAAGCAATATTCAAGCATTTAAAGCACAATTTTGTCTTTTTAAGGCCATTTTTGATATAAAACGGATATGTGTTTTCACACATATCAGTTTGATACGTCGAGAGAAAGTTTTATGGGGTATATATTTTTTTTTTGGTTACATGCGTTTCTCATTTGGCATTTCGAGTCGACTATTGACCTCCACTTTGGAAACACGTATGGTGGCGTTTTTGAACCACCACAAAAGTGAGCTTCGGATGATAGTTTTCTTTCATTGAAGCACAAGCCTGAACATATAATTTAAATTAAAAACCAAATTATATATAATCGAAAAAGTGGAGCCAAATGGGGACAACATACATTCTTAATGCTTCGACCTTCTTTATTCAACAATTCATTGAATTGCTCATCCCCTACACCATCTCTGTAAAAGATAATACGATCTGGTAGCCTTCCATGGTTTTGCTCCTTAAAGGCTTGAAGCATTTCCCTGCAAAAAGAATAAGAGTCTTACTTTCCTACACTATCTACTATAATGAATTTCATATCGTCCTCTATTCATGTTCCTAACCTCATCAATCCACCCAGTTCTCCCTTATCTGTTAATGGCGGGGTGTATAGATTAGGGATGATCTTAACGCCATGAGGTTGAGGTGATAATAGCGGCCGAACTTGGTGCATCCATTGAAGCTACAAACAGCATGAAAAACACCTAAATTACATCAAATATTTAATCATTCATCTAAAACAACTGTTTAATAAAATGATTTGTTACTTTATTAAACGAATATTTAATAATTTAAACCACATAATTTCAACTTACAACAAGAATTAAAGGGGTGGACTTGTCTTTAAAATGAGTGACTTCCGCACCTAATACTATGGTGACCCTAGATGAATCGTTGAGGCCTAACACATCGTCCTTAAGCAACTGGGGACCACCTCCACACTAATAACTTAAATCAGTTAGATGTTTGAATATTGAATATGTATTGCAACATACTAGTATTAAAAACGCACCTTAACATTAATCCGACTCAAAAGACGTTCTAGAATGAATAAGAAAATAATTCCCCTTCAGATCTCGATTTTTTTGTCTAAAGCACTGTGAAGCATATCCTAGGTCATGCTCACACAGTCACTTAATCCACCCTGGAAAGACAATACGTGTTAGATAACGATTTTTATAGACACAACAGTATAAAATAACTTACTATGTATGATGGTGCTTTGACGTTTGTCATCCAGTAGTGCAACAAGGAGGAAATTAACTATCGGGTGACAAACGTCAAAGCACCATCATACATAGTAAGTTATTTTATACTGTTGTGTCTATAAAAATGGTTATCTAAGAGGTGTTGTCTTTCCAGGGTGGATTAAGCGACTATGTGAGCATGACCTAGGGCTTCATAGTGCTTTAGACCAAAAAATAAAGATTTGAAGGGGAATCATTTTTTGATTCTAGAGCGTCTTTTGAGTCAGATTAATGTTAAGGTGCGTTTTTAATACTAGTATGATGCAATACATATTCAATATTCAAACGTCTAACTGATTTAAGTTATTAGTGTGGAGGTGGCCCCAGTTGCTTAAGGACGATGTGTTAGGCCTCAATGATTCATTCGGGGTCACCGAGGTATTAGGTGCGGCCATCACTCATTTTAAGGACAAGTCCACCCCTTTAATTGTTACTGTAAGTTGAAATTATGTGGTTTAAATTATTATATATTCGTTTAATAAAGTAACAAATCATTTTATTAAATAGCTGTTTTAGATGAATGATTAAATATTGGATTTAATATATGCGTTTTTCGTGCAGTTTGTAGCTTCAATGGATGCACCAGGTTCCGGTAAATACAAGGCGCTATTATCATCTCAGCCTCCTGGCGTTGAGATCATCCCTAATCTATACACCCCGCCATTAACAAATAAAGAGAGAACCGGGTGGATTGATGAGGTTAGGAATATGAATAGCAGACCATATGAAATTCATCATAGTAGATAGTGTAGGAAAGTAAGACTCTTATTCTTTTTGCAGGGAAATGCTTCAAGCCTTTAAGGAGCAAAACTATGGAAGGCTGTCGGATCGAATTATCTTTTATAGAGATGGTGTGGGGGATGAGCACTTCAATGAATTGTTGAATAAAGAAGGTCGAAGCATTGAGAATGTATGTTGTCCCCATTTGGTTCCACTTTTTCTTATATATAATTTGGTTTTTAATTTAAATTATATGTTTTGGCTTGTGCTTCGATGAAAGAAATCTATCATCTAAAGCTCGCTTTTGTGGTGGTTCAAAACGCCACCATACGCGTTTCTTCAGTAGGGAAACGGACACAAACAACTTAATACCAGGTTCTTGTGATTACTTTGGTTTCTGCGTTGATTTTATAGTTAGAATTGGATTGCATCATCACTTATTAGTGTTAACAATATTTGTCTTCACGGACCGTAATAGACACGGTGGTGACGCGTGAGGTGTATAGTTCGATTTCTATTTCTTTCCTCTCCACGAGCGTCAGACCGGACACATAGACTTTCGAAAATGCGTGGACACTGAAGTACGCGCTTTGATATTTTGTTTTGTGGATAAAATGCTTATGAAAGCGATTGTTTTCAAGGTCATATTTCTTTATTTTTGTGTGATCGTCATGTGCTCTGTTAATCAAAGGACTCTGACTCAGCGTCGCTATCAGTCCGCATATGTCAGAGCTCACATGCGTTGTATCCGGCCCTGTGCAGAGCTGACAGGAGGGATTAGGAGTCTATGTTAAGTTTTCTGTGTTCGTTTCGCTCCTATGAGATCTGCATAATTGTGTCAGTGTGTGTTGTGTGTTGGTGTGTAGTGTATAGTAGTCCCCTATTGTGTGATTACACACGATGTTGGAGTGAAGATTATCTCTTCTATCGAGATAACAAAGACTCTGTATAATTACTCTTATGACCAGACCATGATAAGCGAAGCCTACTCAAAAATTGATTAACACCATCCCTGTCGGAGCCATATTGTATAGTCTAGACTACTGTCTTTCGAGATTGTTGAATAAAGAAGGTCGAAGCATTGAGAATGTATGTTGTCCCCATTTGGTTCCACTTTTTCTTATATATAATTTGGTTTTTAATTTAAATTATATGTTTTGGCTTGTGCTTCGATGAAAGAAATCTATCATCTAAAGCTCGCTTTTGTGGTGGTTCAAAACGCCACCATACGCGTTTCTTCAGTAGGGAAACGGACACAAACAACTTAATACCAGGTTCTTGTGATTACTTTGGTTTCTGCGTTGATTTTATAGTTAGAATTGGATTGCATCATCACTTATTAGTGTTAACAATATTTGTCTTCACGGACCGTAATAGACACGGTGGTGACGCGTGAGGGATTGTTCGATTTCTTTCTCAGCAATGGCAAAGCAGTCAAGGTACATGTATCTAATGTTTTTTTGTGTTTGTTGTGCTTTTCAAGGCAATTTCCTTTTTTGTGTTTGTTGTGCTTTTCAAGGCAATACCCGAGTGCCCCGCATGTTGTCATGCATGACGAGAATAATTTTTGAGCATATGAGCTACAAAAGATAACACACTCCCTGTGCCATTTGTATATCTTCTTGTCCCGGATCGAATTATCTTTTATAGAGATGGTGTGGAGGATGAGCACTTCAATGAATTGTTGAATAAAAAAGGTCGAAGCATTAAGAATGTATGTTGTCCCCATTTGGCTCCACTTTTTCTTATATATAATTTGGTTTTTAATTTAAATTAGAGTTAACTATATTTTTGGTCCTTATGGTTTACCGGGTGAACACTTTTGGTCTAAAACTATTTTTTGTAACGGATCTTGTCCCGTTTTACTCGACGCGTAACACTTTTGGTCCAACCGTGTGTAACACTTTTACCGGGTGTAACATTTTTGGTCCTTATGGTTTACCGGGTGTAACATTTTTGGTCAAAAAAAAAACACACGGTTGGACGAAAAGTGTTACGGGTCGAGTAAAACAGGACAAGATCCGTTACAAAAAATAAAAGTGTTACATCCGGTAAACCATAAGGACCAAAAATGTAGTTAACTCTTTAAATTATACAGGCTTGTGCGTCGATGAAAGAAAACTATCATCCCAAGCTCATTTTTCTGGTGCAAAAACGCCACCATACGCGTTTCTTCAGTAGGGAAACTAACACAGACAAATACCAGGTTCTTGTGATTACTTTGGTTTCTGTGTTGATTTTATAATTAGAATTGGATTACCTCAGCACTTATTAGTTTTAACAATATTTGTCTTCAGGGACCGTAATAGACACGGTGGTGACCCGTGAGGGATTGTTCGATTTCTTTCTCAGCAATGGCAGAGCAGTCAAGGTAAATGTATCTAATGTTTTTTTTGTGTTTGTTGTGCTTTTCAGGGCAATACCCGAGTGCCCCACCATGTTGTCTTGCACGAAGAGAATAATTTCTGAGCAGATGAGCTACAAAAGATAACACACTCCCTGTGCCATTTGATATCTTCATATACGTAAACATCACTTGAGTTACTAAAGTTATAAAACATGACTTTGAGGTTACTAAAGTTATAAAAATATACGTAAACATCACTTAACTTATAAAAACGCGACATTTATGCTACTTAACTTATCAAAAAATATGCATTCAGGTTACTCGAATAACAATGAAATTATAGTGAGGTGTGATTCTTATAAGTTTAGTAACCTAAGTGAACAAAATGAAACTATAGTAACTTAATCGAACATTCACGTAAACTTTAGTAACATCTTTGTAATAACCCTAGGTTTTTATGTTTATCATTTTAACAATAAGTATATGTTTTTATGTTGTATCGCCTGCGTATTATGCTCACTTGGCTGCGGCTAGAGGGCGAGAGTACATCGAGGCTTACGCGGAAGAGAACAATTTGGAGCATGCTCTCACAGTGAGCCAAGCTAGGAAGCTGCTGTTCGTAAAACCGAATGTTGCCCAAACCATGTTCTTCACATCGTAAGCAATTCGTGGGTAGGCCCTAGCTAGGTATTTCTTACAATATAATGTTGTTTCTTAGCACGTCTTTCGACTTCTCAACATCTTAATTGTTTCGTTAGGATTACAAGTTTTGTCAAAGACCTTATGAGTTTGGTATCAAGTTAATTTTTAGAAGTTATCAACAGAAATATACGATGCCTTCTGTGCCTTCAAATATATTTTTGTCATGTGATTATACCCAGTCTCGTTTGTGGATGTTGAATGTAGAAAGATTAAACCCCTACTCTCGAGAGTAGGAAGAGTGCTTCAATGAGGACTCCCGGCAAGTGCACATGCGAGGGTGAATGTGCTCAAATATTGATTTAAATTTACGAGCCTCAAGAATATCAGGTTTTAATCATATATACTCTGTATCAGATTTCACAGGAATTTCCAGAATCAAACATCTATCTCATCATGGCTGATTCACGAATCAAATTGTTAATTAACTTGATTTAGTCCAAAGTCAGCTGTATATTGTCATAGATCCTAATCAGAAACAACATTCAAACAAATTTCATCATTGCACATCATAGTTAACAAAAACACTAGAAATAATATATGCAGAATTCCACCACAAAAACGTACTAGAAATTAGAGCTCAACACCTGGTAAAATTTGAGGTATATGAATGATTGTGAAAACGAATATTCGTACAGTCGTACACAATTGGATGAAAGGGACGAGCAATTCGTCTTTTCGATATAGCGCATTGTTCTTTAGGTGAAGTCCAATATCTTTACGCGGTTGCGGCCTGTATTATTATCACTTGATTTGATGTTTTGTTTATCGACATGAAAGACATTTACGTTCCTGTTTCCATTCATTTCACTTATGAATATCCATTGTATATTAAACCTTGTTTATCCCTTATGTTTTGTACACTAAAAGAGAAAACTTCTAAATTAGTTTAACACATCACAAAGTCATATCTAAATAACTAAATAAGAAGATAGTTTAATATGGTTCAAAATTAGCATTGGTGCTCACGTGTTTCCGTCTTACCAACAAACTATACTTTATAGCATTTAAAAGCGTTTATTATACAAAGAAGTTACTATATTTTCCTAAAAAGTTCGTCTAAGTTACTAAACTTTCATTTTGTTCACTTAGGTTACTAAACTTATGAAACATGACATTTGGGGTTACTCAACTTTGCAAAAATATACGTAGGCATCATTGAACTTGTAAAAACATGATATTTATGTTACTTAACTTACTTAAAAATATACGTCCAGGTTGTTCGGATTAACATTGAAATTATGGGGGTGCATGTTTATCAAAAGTTCAGTAACCTAAGTGAACAAAATGAAAGTTGAGTAACTTAGACGAACTTTTTGAGAAATTATAATAACTTCTTTGTCTATTAACATTTTTTTATTTATACGTAACCATATTATATATAGTTGACATTTCATTATTTCTTTTTAATGATACGAGGCTATGAGCTATTAGCCTATTACTATACAAACAATAAGGCATTTGTAACAAGGTTAGAAGCCTGGAACGTAGACGTGCTCATCATCAAAATGTACCTTCATAGTGGTTTTATCGAAGGAAGTTGACCACAACTGTACAAGTAAAAGTCATTAATGCTCTGTTCTCGAGTTATTAAAGGAGTGAAAACAAAAGAAAAGAAAGGAAAAAAAAAGATAGTGAAATTTATTTTACTATGCACCTTGTGTTCTCGAGTTTGAAATTAGTAGGAAATAAAGAAAGAAAAGAAACATAAAAATTTACTTTTATGCCATTTAAACAAAATATCTACTACTAATTTAATTTTTTTTAATAAGCCATTTGTGGTTAATATACTTTTTTATTTAAAATATTCTTTAATCAAACTAACAAGTAAAAATGCGCATAAAAAATAAATTGGTCCATGTCGTGAATATTATTGACCCATGTGCAAACCCAATAAATCACTAGCCCTAATAATCGCTAAATAAAAAAAACGATGCGTCATTTTGCAATAGGACTTTTATTAGTTTCTTATTTTGAAAAAATGAAGATTACACAGTGGTTGAAGACTCTCTGTGGTGAAAGAAATGAGGGTAAATTTGTCAATATAAACACTTTCCTTCCCAATCCGCCCAAATATGGGAGGAAAGATTTAGAACAAAAAACCTTCAAATTTTCCTTCCTTTTCCTTCCTTTTCCTTCACTTTCCTTCTTTTTCTTATTAAAATAAAACTCAAAAACACAAATATGTTTTTGTTCCCTTTCCTTTCCTTTCTTTTCTTCTGAAAATGAAACTCGAGAACTGAGCGTAAAGGTTCAAGTCATGACCTCACACAAACCATATCAAGTTATTAACTGTTCTTTATCCGCACAACCTTTTACTTGCATACCTAAAATCATTATCTTACAATTACATGATTCGTCCTTATAGTTTACTCAAAATAACGCTCGTTGTCCATATTTTATTTTAATTACACAAGTCCTTTCTAATTTTGAAACTTGTAATCAATACAAACCCTATTTTAAATGATCGTTTAATTAACTAAAGGTAATTTAGTCTTTCCCATTACACTCACTTAGTCACTCACCATTTATTTAGGAAAAATGTTACTCAATAGTAACAAACTCATAAACACAAACTCATTTTCCAAAAAATCACCACCAACCATTATGATCTTTGATAGACTACAAAAAAAAAAAAAATCTTAAAACACTTATGTATGAGGTGTCCAAATTTATACATCCTATACATAACGAAATCTATACTTCCTATAAATAATAAAATTGGGTACCAAATTCAGATCACTATCGCAGAACCCTTAACCACTTACACGATATTCATATCTTTAAATATGTATAATACCCTAAATTTGGTGATGAGCCATAAAGTTAATATTGAAGTGATTGTAACTCACACTTAATGATAAATCTCGATCTAAAAAATCCAACTTGAAGATCTAGTTTAGTTTTTAGAATATAGAATTTTGTAAAAAATAAAGTGGCTGGGATCTTTCTTGGAGAGAGAAGAATAAACGGAGAAGATAGAAGCACAAAAAATGAAGCGAAAATTACATGCATGACCTTTTTGAAAAAAAACTTTTCTTGCAGTAACCCATATGTTTTTTTTTCAAACTAACCTACTAAATCGCTACATAGTTGTAAATAAAATATAAAAAAATTTAAAAATGTAGATCGCTACATAGTTGTAGCTATTTACAAATTATATATTTTTTTTTGTAATCCAATTGTATAACTATTTTTAGTAATTATAAAACTTGTAATTGAAACATAAAAATTAACGGTAGTCATTAAAATCATTACAACATGATAACCAATAGATATTTAGTAGAGTACATGGTCAACCTTATTTAGATGATATAAAAACGTAAAAACAACTACAAACAACAAACAACGACATACATGGTTAGCTAATTGGTGTTAAGCAAGAATGCTTTTACATGTCTCTATAGTTCGCCATTAGTTGTCGCTTTTCTTCCATGCTTGTCATGGTAGTAATTGAGAAGATATAATTAATAAGTTGTTTGAATGATAAAATTGGTTGTGAGCAAGAGTCCCCAATTTTT
>BQNB010027314.1:28283-57757 GCA_026074375.1 Tanacetum coccineum | reverse complement strand
TTATCTTTAAGGAATCTAGTCCAAGTATACCTAAAGTAGTCATCTACTATGACTAAGGTGTAGCGGTTTCCTCTGTAACTCCGTATGGCAGATGGACCGAAGACATCCATATGAAGGAGTTCTAAGCATCTAGTCATTGAGACTATATTCTCAGCCTCGTGACTAGCCTAAGCTTGTTTTCCAATTTTGCAAGCATCACAGATCTAGCTAATTCCTTAGATGCTAACGATTGAATGAGACACATATTTGCGTGACCTAATCTCTTATGCCACAACGTGGAGTTTTCATCAATCGTTGCTAGACAAATTTGGTCTTTTGGCTTATTTCCTAATTTCATCACATATAACCTTTCTTCCTAATACCTCTATCTATAACCTTACCATCCTTAGTGATTTCACTATCATGTTCAGAGAAAGTTACTCTACACTTATTATCACATATTTGTCCTACACTTAGCAAGTTGAATCTTAAGTTATCTACATGTTCTACATTATCTATTTTGAGAGAGTCATTCGAAATCGTACATTTGCCAATGATGTTACCGCGAAGATTGCTACAAAAAATAACATTACCTCTATTATATGCCTTGTAGCTTGAGAAGAGCTTTCGGTTACCCATTATGTGTTTAGAGCATCCGCTATCCTTTATCCACTCATCGGGTTCCAAGTCAACTCCAAGGCATATCTATTTATATAAGACAATAACTCAAACATTTGGTCCCCAATATCTCATGGGTCCAAAGTTGTTAGTGCTAAACATCCCTTGCATTTTATGCAATTGGTTGGGATGTGGAAATGAAAGACACATTTCCCATGGCATGTAACTTTGACGTTGGAAATTGTTCCAAGTTACGGGAAAACCATAAGGTTGGTTTTGTCGACCAACGTTCCATTTTGGTTGCGGTGTCTTAGGACGAAGATAATTATTATTGACTCTTCTAGGTGGTGGAGTTTTTGATCTAACATTAGGTTTTAAAAATCCAACTCCGGGTTTTAACGATGGCTTATAAAATCGTTTAACTTCATTATCACTTGCAACGGGAACTTTGACGTTGTTTACCATTATATGTTTTGGTCAAGGACCCAAAATTGATTTTTGAAAAGAAACAGATTTTTCAAAAACTGGTGAACAGACCGGCGGTCCCATAATTACTTTGAGGGTCATCTGATCTTTAATGGGGCCGCCCATGGTATTTGGGGGACCGCCACCAGAGGACGTTTCTTTTTGAGATTTTACAAATTTTATTTTCTTAGACTTGCTAGTTGATGTTTCGCATGAGTTAAAGCCTAAACCTAAATTATCACCGGAGGGTTTTTGATTACTTAACATTTCATTTAAGCAATGTGTGCTCTTTTCAAACTTGGTTAGTTTAAGAGCTTCCTCTTTAAGTTTTTCATTCTCAATTTTAAGCATATGACAATTTACACATTCGAGATCAACTCCTTTGTTTTTCTCGAGTGTGGACAATTTATCTTTTAATTCTCTAAGCTTGTTTTCTAAGCTACTTCTAGTGGCTTTTAATCTTTTGTTTTTAGTGATTATTTTTAAACTCATTTTGCATAGTTTATCATACTCATTATCTAAAACTAAATCATTTATTGATGAGTTTTCATCACTAAAGTAAGAGGATTCGGAACATACCTCATTTGATGCTTAAGCTACGAGACACGTGACCTTCTCATCATCTTCTTCACCGTTATCGCTCCAAGAACCTCCGACGAACGCTTTTTGGTTCTTGTCTTTTGGTGGTTTTGGACACTCTCCAATAAGATGATTTGGATCGCCTCATCTAAAACATTTTCTATCACCTTTACCGTTCTTGTCATCTCGGCTTCTTTAGAACGTCTTTTTGTCATTCTGAGGTTGTCTCACGAATCTACCTCTTCTCTTGAAGAACTTCTTGAAGTCTTTAACCGCCATGACGTATTCTTTATCTTCACTTTCGGAATTCAAAAACTCCTCATCACTAGATTCTTTCTTAGCCTTTAAAGCAAGAGATTTTCTTTCTCCCTTAGCTTTGACTATTTCAGAATCTTTCTTGATGATCAATCTCGGGTGAAGTTTGAGAGCTCGATGAGGTTTCAATCAGTTGACCATGATGTAAAGATCGTTTCGACTCTTCAATCGTCGTGACCTTTGCTCTCCATTTAGGATGTAGAGCCCTAAGAAAACTACCTACCATAATTCTTGCGAGAATAACCTGCAATCAAATGCTTTTTAGACTATAAGATAGTATTAATCTAGCAAAACGCTATCTATCATTCGTCTTCAAAATGATAATTGTTCATATTGTTGTACCAAAAGGTAGATCTTGTATCTTTGACTTGGTTAGTACCTTTGATAGTGATTTAACAAAAGTTTTTCCAAAAAAATTTGTCGTGTGTTAACTCCTGAAAACTCTTCCATATCTTTTCTTGGCAAAGATTTGAAAATAACTATTTTTGGCTTCATTATTTTTCGCCAACTTATTTTAAGATCATCACTTTGTTTTTCAAAAGGGATAACCTCATCTAATTTGATTTCTAGATTTTGTTGAATAGGTTGAAAATCACTGTTAGTAATAACATGCCAAAGATCAAAATCTTTTAATTTAACATATATCTCGAATCTATTTTTTCAATAAATAAAACAATAACTTTCAAAAAGTGGTGGTCTTTGCATAGATTTCCCTTCTAGATATTTGTCGAAATACATAGATCGATCCAAGCTTTAAAATACAATATATTTTAAAATTCTTGAGTGACTCTGCTTATGATACAATTGTGGGAACCAGAAGGGGATTTTGGGGGAAAAAAATAGTTTACACAGGTTCTATTACGTTTTAAAAGTTTGCTTTCAAAATACTTAGATTTGAGTTGTAATGTTCCAATCAATCAAACAATTGAATCAGCAATGTAAATATCAAACTAATATAATGACAACAAGTATAATAGATAAGTAAAGGAAACAATCAAACTAAGACCCAAATTTATAGTGGTCGCTAACGAAGCTCCTATTTTGCCCTTCTTCCACTCCCCCGAGTAAAGCCTACTCGAGATTTCACTATGTCAACAAGCTCCCTATAGGCGAAGAAAATCGTTTACACGTCGCTTACGTTATTTTCTTGCACTAAGCTAAATGTCGAGTCCTAATCTTAGCTAGAATCAATCTACCACTTCACAAGCACTACACAATTACAAGATCTACACTATCGGATTTACACACAATCCAAATCATACAATTTCACAAGATAATTACAATAGAGATTTGATACTTAGAAGAAAAGAGGAGAGATCACTAAATAACAATTCGTTTCGTGACGAACATGAATGGTTCTTCCTCTGTGCACTTGGATTACATGAGAGAGAGATTGAGACGAAGAGATTAGATCACTGAAACAAGATCATACAATGTTAGTAGACTTAAAAATTAGTGAGAAAGAAAGGTATTTTAGAGAGAGAGAAGACTAAAAATTCGTGCAAAGAGGTGTGTTTTTCTGCCAGAAATAGTGTAGTATTTATAGACAGGATTTCCAACAGCTAGCTGGCGGCGATCCCAGATATATCTGAGGGCCGCCATGCCTATAAGGGGGCCGCCACTAGACTACGCTCTTGTTTTTGTCTTTTTGTGGGGAAGGTTGTATCTGGTATAGAAGCTTCCATTTGGGGGGGGGGGACCAGATTCAAATTTTATTATTTAAATAAAATATTTTCTTTTATTAAAAATTATTTTTGTATATTTGTTTTGTAAAAATATTTTTGTGAAAATGTAATGCTTAAAAAATATTTTATTGATCACTAATCATGCTTAATGATTTGTTTGTACATACCTTAAATGATTAATCTTATAAATGAAATTTTACGATTAATAATTTGTAAACGTTTATTTTTATCGTAAACGTTTTTACATTTTGTTATTATCAAAACGTTGAGAGGTCGAAAAATATAAATAACATTTTAGACATTATTTGTATTAACATACTAGTTTATTTGATTTATTTAATAATGTTTTGTAGTCATCTCCCCAAAAGTGTGATGCTTTTTATTTGATTGATGGAGAGTTGTTTAGTGATTGGTAAAGAAACGTGATGTATGAGATGAACAATAGCTTGAATCTGAATCATAGAGAGGTCTTTGAAGATGTGGTCAACCGACATGAGATGGAGATTGTCATGCAAGAAAAATTTTTAATGCTGGAAGAAGAATTGGAAAGCTACAAATCAAGCAAGTTTATTGAATTGGAAAAGGCGAATGCAAAAGCTGCTAGTTGGAAGAAGATTGCACGTGTCCTGATGTTTGTGTTGTCTGTGATGTTATTCATGTTCTTAGGTGTTTGAATGTATGGCACTTTATGTTCAGTCCTATGTTTAATTAGCTTTTGTATGTAGCGAACTTGTTTCCCCTTGTATGGTGTAATCTTCTTTTGGTATGGAATATAAGATGCTTTTGTTATGCAATATAATCTGCTTTTGTTATGTTTTAATCTTATGTTTAATTAGCTTTTGTATGTAGCATTATGTTTTAGTCCTATGTTTAATTGGGAATGACGACATGCCTCGGATGGCCTATCATTCTATTGTGAGTCCTCCATTGGGATGATTGGTTCGTGTTCTACTTGCACATTGTGTTGCTGGTAGGAGTATGACCTTATGTATTTGGGTTTTACAAGGTTTCCAATGACGTATGTAAGTTGCTAATGTGATTTTGGGAATATATTAGCATGGTTCGTTTAAGTCCTAAAGTTTTAGGATATTCCAGCCGGGTTTAATGGAAATGGGTCAACTTGGTTGCTAAACTGGGTAAATGGTCCTTATTATGCATTTATTGCTTTTGGGTTGGTTGATAAGTATCCGGGTTAGACTCATGTCATTAATGAGTCGATATCTGGAGTGGAAAGAGCCATACTAATGGTTGTGGTGGAAGAAACAAGTGCTCAAATTGACTACACTTTATTTTTAGTGTTTTTAATGTTGTTCTTGTTGTGTTTCTTGGTAGTCATAGGAATGGTGTGTCATTCTTATGTCGTTTTTTTAGTTTTTGCACAATGGTGCGTTCTTGTTGCGCCCATGTAATGAGCTGGGTTATAGGACTTCACCTACATCTTTTGTACTTAAACGCTTTTTTGGTGTAATACTATTTACTGGGGAAACCTTTTACCTAAAAAAAGATAGAAAGTAGTGTTTACAGGGGTTAATGGCTTTAAACGCTTTTATGAAGTGTTTACAGGCATTTAAGTGTTTATAAAATATGTGCCTAGGCTGTCACAACTACCTAATTGTTTACAAAATATGAACCTCATCATGCACACATTAAGAACAAATTTACAGGCATCTATGGCCTACATTTACAAAAGAAACCAAATACATTTAGAGAGTAAATGGTGTTGTTGGAAACATCCCAATTCCATCAGTAGGGTAATTGAACTTCCTTCTTTGGCAATCCTTTAGCCTGATATGAGTTCTTGGTCTTGGTGCCCTTGGTGTTTCACGTTCCTCTGTTAAAGTTGGTTCAACTTGTAGAGTATTTGTTTCATTGACTAGTTATGATGGAACAATTTGCACAACAGGCACATCTTGTACAAATTATAGACTGGACTGTGATGGCATAACTTGTATAGTAGGAATTGATTGGAGAATTTCTACACTTGACTGACCATTGGTACCTTGTGGACTGCCTAAATCTTGTGAGTTTGAAGGGAGACCTTCATTGTGTTCTACATTTGCTTCATCGAGAGTTGCAAGTTCACTAAGTGTTGCTATTCTGTCCATGGTTAGTTCCTCTTCAGAGAATGGATTGAACATCAAATCATCCCATTCTGTGTTGATCCTTCCATTACGTTCCCTCTCTTCTTTTCTCCTTCTTTCTTCTAGCATTGTATTTTGCATGACTTCCCTTTCTGCTTCTATATCATTCATGTATTAGTACTCCTATAACAAGATAGTATGAATGAAACTTCAGTAGTTATGAAAACTGATGAATGAAACATAATTTTTTTTAAACATACCTCTGAATCAATACTTGCTGAGACACTTTTTTTATTGGAAGTCCCAACCCTCTTGTTTGAAGCTTGGTCCTTCTTGTTTAAATTCTCGCCTCTCTTGCTTGAATTCCCACCTCTGCTTATTGATCTCCCACCCCTACTTGTTGATCCCCCACCCCTACCTGTTGATCCACCACCTCTGATTGATGACCCCCACCCCTACCTGTTGACCCCCACCTCTACTTGATAACCCCCCACTTGGTAACCCCCCGTTACGTCTGCTTATTGATCCCCTACTCCTGATTGGTGACCCTCCACCTCTCTTGATGTGAACACAGCTACTAAATGATCCACCTCTCTTATTTGTTTCCCCTATTTTAGCTTTTGTAGGACTAACATCATTGATGCTAATTCCACCTCTTCTATTCCTATCTGTGGTGTACACTAAACTGTTTGTCGGCCTAGGTGGTTTATCAGCTTTTGTGGTTGGTTTGTCCCTTCTAAGATTAGTACAACTAGCCTTGTTATGACTAGTTCTCCAACACTTTGTATATGTCATGACCCTTCCAGCTCTACTAACAGAATGTTCATTTCTTTCTCACTAGGGTGTTTTATTCTGTTCTTCCTAGGCCTTCCACGCATTATCTTCACTATTGGTGGAAGTGGTGGTGTGTTTATTGTTGGTTTCCACATCTTGGATCCATAAACTGGTTTTATTGAAAATTGGTATGTATCAAACCACTTAGACTGAATACACTAGTTACTAACTCCTAAATCAGGATTCATGTTTTGGTTCATGTATGTTGCAACATAATGTACACAAGGTACCTCTATCAAAGTCCACAACCTACAATCACAACTCCTAATGATCAAGTTCACCCCAAAAGCCTCATCCCTTCTCTTAACCTCTACAACTTGATAATCACTAGCAAACACTTGCCATTTCCTTGTTCAACTTTCAAATGATCTAGAAGCTTTTTAATTGAGGGTGTAATTTGGTCTTGCAACTCAGATGCTTGCTTACTCATATTCCATTTTCTTTACATTACATACACCCTAATATCCTCTAGCATAGTAATGATAGGCTTACCTTTAGCAGCCATAATTTTACCATTGAAAGACTTTGAGATTCCATTCTCTAATGTTGCACAGTGCCTATCAGGTTCAAATAAAGCTTTGCACCAAGTTGAAGGGTCATTTTCCATTAGGTAAGCATAAGCTTTAGCATCTACTTCCCTTATCTCTTTCATCCTTGCTGTAAACAGTAAAATTATGTTAAAATATTAAGTTGTAGAGTTAAACATCAGCAATTATATTGTCAAACTCATTTGTAAAGTCTTGCTTGATAGTAGAAGAAGCTGCATACCAGAACAGACTTTTATATAAAAGACCTATCCATTTCCTTCTAAAGTTAGCATATATATGTCTGCAACAATGACTATGTTTAGCATTTGCTAGCCAAGTCTTCATAGCCTCAATCAAACCCTGTAATTAGTAACATAAGTTACAATAATTATTCATTATATAGCAAACAGGATTAATGAATATAACAAAAGAAGATCAACTCATACCTTATGTGAATCTGAGCTAACAGTCAAACCAAGTCCATCTTGCAACTCAAGATCATCAGCCAATAAGGATAGAAACCAACATCCATTATTTTTTTCTCAACATCTACCACTACCCAAGCTATGGGATATATTTGATTGTTAGCATCCCTCCCCATGGCAATCAATAATTCACCTTTACAAATGTGGCTTATAAAACAACCATCTAATCATAGCACCCTTCTACACCCAGCTAACTATCCATCTTTTACACCTTTGAAGCACACATAAAATCTATGAAAATATAACTTCCCATCATCATGTACATCCACATCAATATGACAGGTTAAACCAGGGTTTGAATCAAGTATTGCTTGCCTGTATTCCTATAGCCTGGAATAACGTTCTATCAGACCTCCTTCATGTTCAAACAAGGCACATTACTTGGCTTCTTTACATTGGCCTATGCTTACATCATTCGTGTACTTTTCCATAATGCTTTTTTTGATTGATTGGTGTGACACCTCGTAAAAATCTAAATTTCTCTTTTTCCTTAAGTAAAATTTTGTACCGTAAAATTTGAAAAATTTACCGTTAACCTCAAAAGAAAGTTATTCTATGAATGACATGCACAACTTCGTGTTATAGAAAGTCTAAATAGCACGCGGATATCACCATTATTGCTTTTGTGTCAAATAATAATAATAATAATAATAATAATAATAATGAAACATCATCATTATTATTCTCTCACACCAAAACTCCACCCATTCTTTCTTACAAGACTTCACATGCCAGTATTTCATTCAACACACCAATAGTGCATATTCCCTAATAGTGTTATAATGATAAACCTATGCTCAATAGTGAGTGAATAATATACATTCACGGCGAGAAGATTTTCATGTATAGGTAAGCCATTTTGTAATGAGAATGGAAGGAACCCTGGATTTCCTGTTCCTTCCCCCGTCAACTTCTAACATCACTCTCAAACAAACCAAAAGAAGTCGAGCGAAGGAAAAGGATGGTTCGACAGAGTTGTTGAGCTAGTAAACGTTCGGAGTTAGAAAGGTAGCGGTATTAACCAAAGGGTTGGGTCTCTAGCTTCTTCAATAAAACACATGCAAACCGAGCTCCCATCAACCTCACACCCCCCAAATTGTTAGCAAACTTAGACCTCTGACCTCTGTAAGTCGCATATTGTAACTTAGGACTTTACATGCATACCACCCATCTTGTAGCTTAGAGTATAGAGCATGAGTAATGCCAAACGAATACACACCTTGGTGGTTGGGGTTTTTGGGTGTTTTGGGGTTGTGGTGGTGTGGGGGGGGGGTGGAATAGTCTAGCCCTTGGCGAAGGTTAGACGAGAGCCGAGCGTGATTGCATTGGCAAGAGCACCCGGCATGGCATTGTACAGAAGAGGGACGCAATGTGCATTGGCGCGCGATGTGTACCTGTACATGCCAAGTTTTTTCTTTTAACATACACAATAAATTATTGGTAGCGTAGAAGAACTAGTGTAAAAAACATGTCATTCACAAAAACAAATAACGAACTAAGAACTATATAACAAACTTTATACAAATCAGAGACTCAAGCGTCATAAAGACGGTTGTCTTCACAGGGACGAGTAAAGACGCTAGGTTATACGTGATTTGCATACCGGTTTCTTATGGTTGTTTGACCTCGCATGTGAGCGCGCGTGGGCTTAACAGGTGACACATGACGAACCACAACGAGCTGTTGGCTCACTGTGGGACATCACACACACGAGTCACCTCAAAAATACAGCCCAAAAAAAAACCCCGAAACCCAAAGAACCCCACACCCGCGAGGAGAGAGCGATAGCATATTGCGAGTTTGTTCGAACCAAACCGCTCATAGTACTGACACCGGTTTGCACACATGGACGCAACCACATAGCACAAACGCAAAAAACAAGCCACAGTGGGCTACTGCCACTGTTGCATCCGTTAGGCCTACAAAGAACATAACCACGTCTTTGTGTCTCTGCATTAATCTACCCCGTGGCTTAACGTATAGGTCGGATCATGCGGGTTTAATGGAAAGATTTAATTATACATGTTGTAGGTTATATATTTTAGGAAAAAGAAGACCACAACAGTAGTTACTAACCCCTACTGTTGGTTGGCAGAAAACAAAAGAAAAGGGGACAAACCATGGGGTCTGTTCATGAGTATACATAGAGTAACAATGCATGAAATTTCCCATTTTAAAACTTAGACGTAGGGAGTGTTAAAACTTGCATGTTTTCGAGCTCTCGGGTCGTCCAAAGCCGAATCCAAATGGGTTGGCAACTCATTAACGAGCCATAAGTATTTTGATAAGTAGAAGATTATAAATAACATTTTTCGATGACTTAGAAGTAGTAACAACCGAAAACGATGCTTATTAAACGAGTAAGATGAACCTAATCACGGTCTATATCATTTAGTGACACTAAAAATATTTTAAAACTTATTCGGGTTTTAAACGTAAAAGTTATAATATTTAAGGCGTAAAATTTGAAATATAAAGGTTAAATATTGGATACAATACTATTTTGGAAAATTAAGGGATTAAAAGTGATAATACAAAAACTTAAGGGTTAATTGTGTAATTTACTTAATTTAGAAAATAGAGGGACTAAAATCTGCTATTTTGAAACTTAAGATGTTATAGATGTAAATAAATATTTTTTTATAAATTATTAAACGAGTCTAACGAACCATGATGTATAAAACTGATAATTCTTACGAATTACTTGACGACTAAATTAAAATACATAGACGTGGATAACAAAAATATAAAACTTAGTAACGTACAAATAATGCTATATATTACCAAAGATATAAATCGCATGAACTTGTAAATTAAGTTCGACGCATAATATTACCAATTCATGCAAATATACTCATGGATGTAAAGTCGTGTATCATCCCCTAGAGCCAACCGTTTAATCAACATTTTGAAAACATAAAACGTTACCACTCATAAACAACAATGCCCTTTTATGAACCCACATGCATAATCCCTTCAGACATTAAGTTTTTTTAGAATGTAAACATAGATTTGTCATAATTACTTAGGTGTTTGACCAAGTCACTATTTGATGTGCATTGATTCATTAGCAATTCCAGACGATTAACTAGCAAGGTGAGTTTTTATAGCCCCTACTTTACTGTTTTAAATAATCTTATGGGGTGAGAACATTGATTATTTTTAACAGTTGAACAAAAGTACATTTATTGATTTACTATTGGGTCTAAGTCCCTATTCAACCCAACTTGCTATATTGCCCAATTTATCATGAACTGTTAATTACTCGTAAGCGCGAATGTTATGGATAGATCTATCGAGATTGACATCCCTGTTTGTCTTGGACTGAACATAGTCAGAAGCGAACACAGTTTTCATTTGAGTCAGTTGACGAGTCGCGGTTGAACATTCGCATGGGCCTATCTATTCGGTACATGTTAAACGCCTCGTGTGCAGATCCCATAGACAATATAAAATGTTTTTATTTCATTGGGATATATAGGATTACTATATTCCATGATATGGTTATAAATCTTGTGTTCATCACTATTACCAAACATCAAAACCTATGAACTCACCAACTTTATGTTGACACTCTAGCAATGTTTTTCTCAGGTGTTCTATCTCAGGAATATAAGGAGTCTGCATTGGTATATTGGCATGTAGAGGTCTATCCTCTCGTATTAAGTCCTCTTCACAGCAGATATAATTAAAAAATTTAAGAGAAGAGATCGTACAATAAAGAAACCACAAACATGAAGTCACAAATCCTAAATCCAGTTTTCCGCTGCAATCGTGAAAATTGGGGGTGTGACAATTGTATGTTAATTGATGGATCAAAACTATTTTCACAACAATAATGTCTATTAAACTACCTAAAAACTAACAATAGATTTCAAACTAAAGTTTCTTGAACACCTATGATCTGAGTACAATGACTATCTGGAAAGACCTCTTATTACAACATCCAAGAGGCCTAAAGCCTAATGGACAATGAGACCTCCTTTGCTCTTATACTCTCACCGTTGGTCCTACTTTACTTTTTGTTTAACAGTGTATGGAACTTTTTTAGAGGAGTTACTAACTAGCATCTTACCTTTACCCTTATCATTATCTTTTACCTTTAACTTCTTAACCCTATCCCTCTTACCCTTACAACTACCCAAATCCAAGTCCCTTCCATAATAAGCAAGCAAAGAGTTACTGTCACTTTTATAGAACCACAACTGGTATCCATTTACCACTCTATAATCAGCTAATGCTTCTTTTAATTGTTGAGGGTTTCATATTAACATGCCAGTACGGTGTGAAATTCCTTCTATGAAGTTTCCAGATTATATGTTAGGTACTTAACACCATCTCTAACCTTGTATTTAGTCTCTATCACATCATCCTTAGGATGAGACTCTTCAACATTATATCTACCTCTTAAAGGGGGTTGGGTCATCTCTAGTGCATATGAAGTTACGCCTTCCTCAGATGTTTAGAAATGGGTCATCAATTGTCAAGGGTTCTAAAACAACATTCTGCTCACCCTTAGTATGAAATTCAATGTTGTCATGGTCTTCATCACTAATATATAATTCCTCACCATCATTCTCAGGCTCATTATCATAAACCAGACTATCATTTCTAACAGATTCCATCACATCATAGTCATTCCATTATGTATATAAGTCTATCATAAACCCATTCTCAAAACCTACTTTCATAAAATCATTCATATCAGCATCAGTTTTAAGTTCCCTAATTCCCCTAGTAAGTGTTTTCCTAGGTAGACAAAATACAGATCCACACTTGTGGGAGTATTTACCACTAAAATACAACCATTAGATGACCTCAAAACAACTCTATCAATCTGCATCTCTTAAATTAGATGTCAGTGAATAACCTTACATGAACCTTGCAACGTACTAAAGGAATAGGAACAAAAACCCCATCAATGGTAAATTAACAATTGAAAACATCCAATAATTGTACCTCCCATGTAAATAGGTTATAATTAGGGCAATAAAAATTAGGTCAAAATTAGGGGTTTCAGAATATAAGTAAATACAGGTTAGGAGCATACCTTTACAACATTTGATTGAAACAGATTGACTTTGAATTATGTTATTTGATATTTAGGGTTTCAGTTGTTGTGAAAGTGTTATGAAAATGAGTGGTATTGAAAGTGATTGTGTGTTAAAGTGATAGGGTGTCAGAGTCAATGGGTGTTTATATATGGTCAACTAGTTAATAATCCAACGTGTATCAAAAATAAATAAATATAAATTAGCGTGTAAGTGGTAACCGGTTTTACCTGTACTATGCCTGTCATATTGTCGTGTTTTGTATAAATTTAAAGTGAATTGCATACTAGTTTTTGGCAAATTTGATTGTTTGCATATTGTTCTTATTTGGAAAAGTCGTAGTAAGCGTGTTTTTTAGCTTCTTCGTCCTAATAATTGAAAAGTAAGTTAGTAAAGGTTTAACATTTATCTTCGCTTTTGAACCCGACAAACATTACTTGAAAATGTATACTATTTTAAGTTTTTGATTCACACATTTATTTGTCTACAAAGAGGTATAATTTTAATTATGATGAAATAAAGGAGAAGTGTAATTAATATGTAGTAAACAAGATTTTGAAAACCCCTTCGCTGCGTACTGTTCTCAGTATAGAATTTTTATCGAATGTTATCATAGATTGAATTATAATTTTATCAAACCACTACAACTGTACATCAAAACGCAATCTTACTTTAACATCAATTCCAATTTAATATATGACAAACTTCTACAACCATAAATTCCTGAAAAAGTATAGCATGTAATCCTTGTAAAGAGCAACATTGCTTTCACTAAGGATTGATAGACAACCCATTCCATATCGATAAACACTGAAACGAAAAAAAAAAAGTTTTTTTGGGAAGTACACTTTGGTGGTTTTATTTGGATAATTATTCGTAAAAGTAGGGTAAGTGATAACAACCACCTACCTAATCATCCAGTTGGATGAGGCAGTAAGAGGCAAAAGCATAGTAATTTAGATCAGTAATCACAATGTACACACTATTGACATTATGTGTAGCAAACGGCCAGGTCAAAACCGGCTTACATACACAATTCAGGGGCTATTTGGAGCTGCATCCTTTGATGCAAAAGTTGTGATATTATCCTGAACACGAAGGTGTACCAAAAGAAATGGCGCCCAGGAGGCGAGAAGGTCTGCATTTTTTATAGCATCGTTCGAGGTCTCCGGTCGTTCAACAGCTAATGTGTACCATGCTAGGAACTGATAGAATGCTTATTAACCAATTCCAAAAATAGTTCCCCAAAAACATACTCAAAGAGGACCTAATTAGGTATTACCACACGTTGGTGCTAATACTATAATGATTTTAATTTATTGAGAAGCAATGAGTAGTGAGTATACTAAATGGTCATACATGACACTTTGTGGGACATCTATGTTAATAAATGATTAGTTATAGGTTCCTATATAGATATACACACATGCCTTGCAATACACTAATACCCGCTTATGGATTAAATATGAAAGTCCCCATGGAAGTTTGTTCTACATGTTACCTATGTTGATTGTGTTTTGCATCTTAAACTCTTATGGTTCAATGTATTATCTTGATTTGAGTCTGATAAATCTGAAAGTTCTTGTGAAATTATGGGCTGGACTACTCCATAAATAGGCTTGTTGCTGTACCATCATTGATGAGGATCCTTCTTCTAACTCTACATAATAAAATGATTAAGGACTCATTAAAATTGCCAATACTAAGTGAAAAATGGGGAAAGTACGCCGCACTTTTAGGAAGTGCGCCGCAATTTATGGCGGTTTTCTTATATAATACTTACAAAACACGATTTAACTCATTATAAAAACTCACACACTAATACAAAGCCGCCGGGTTTCTCACAAAAACAAAGAAAAATTTCAAAAAATTCAATCCATCAAGTTCTTGATCATGCCTAGGGTATGTTAATATCATTCATAAACTTGTTTATTATCGATTTATTCCATTTCTTGTTCGTTAGGTTGTTTATAATTAGATTAGGGAAAATCAAATCCATGGTAGTTATGAACAATTAACATATTGAATTATGATATTTAGGAGTTACTTATCAACATGCATGCTTAATATTGCTAGATCTAAAACACTATTCATTTTATGAATTTATCTTTAAAATTATTGTTGCAAAATCATAAAAAAAATTCAGAATTGTTTTAACCAGTCCAGAAAGTACACCGGTTTTAGGATAAAACCGCCGCACTTTGTCAAATTCCCAGGGAGTACGCCGCACTTCAAGAAAGTGCGCAGCACATTTTACATGAGAATGTCACAGAATGTTTGTAAACCCATCAAAACCTTGACCATTTATATCAAATCAGTTCTAACATAACCATACATTGTATTGTTGATTGTTTTTTATGTATAGACTATGGGAGGAAACGATGCTAAAGCCGGATCATCGAGATCTAAACATTCTAGACAATTTGAAACCGTGGAAGAAGTGTTGCTTCCACAAGTTCACCATGAATTCTTACTATGGGAAGGTTACAACAACGAGGCAAAGTCTAGGTATAACACCACGCTAGCAAACTTACTTCCTAGACATGTTTACTCACCATGTGTGGTAAATTGGGATATACTTAATGGAATGGGATGTGATGAAGAGATTGGTGATATATTGAGGATTAAGTTGCGTGAGGATGAGTCTAATGAGGAAATATTCACTTTTGTGGCGTGGATACGAGCTTTTAACATCAAAGAACCAATTTATGCGGAGCTTTACCATGAATTTTATTCAAATTATAAATTTGATGAAGTTTGTGCTGACGATGAATTACAAAGCAAAAAAGATAATCAAGTTCATACTTGGTGGACGTGCTCATAATTTGACTTTGATGGAGTTTGCTTGTAGATTGAGATTGTATCATGCTGATGAGATTGAAGATGATAGATTTAATGTGTGTTTTTAAGGAGGCTTGCGTAGTGATGATAATTTTAATGCTCAGGAGTATTGGTTAAGCATTAGTAGAGAGGAGCGTTTGGGTTTGTCTAGGAGTCATGCCTCTACTATCAGAAACCCAATTTTGAGGGTGGTCCACAAGATGACAACCTATGGTTTGTATCAAAGGACTACGGGGTATGATAAGATTCAGAAAAATGATTTGTGGCTCTTGAGTATGTTTGATGCTAGACACCAAAATGGGTAATTGGGTATAACAATGTTGTCTTTGGGTGATTGCAAGTGGTGGAAGAGAAAAGGATATGGTACTCAGAAGGAGAGTCAGATTTGTTGTGGACGGTTTATCACGAAGATTGCTATGAAAGCAAGGGTGTTGACTGAAGTGGTGCTAAGGATTTTGAGTACTTTGATTTATTGTAAAGATTTGGATACGACTACACTGAGAGAGCTTTATCGACTTCTGAGGGTAGACTAATCCTGAGATCACAGCCTGGTGTGCCGGATTGGTATTCCCATACCTCTAAGATCAATCAATGCAAGGACTTGTAATGATAGGATGGGTAGATGGAGAATTAACCCAGGGAGGCTATAGAGAGGATGGAGTATAGGCAGTCATATCACTGGGACACATACCAAGGAGTGTTTGAGCATATGGTTAGGGTTTACAGTGTTCCACTGCAGGGAGCCTACAACCCACCTGGTTATGCTCAGCCGTAGTATGATCAGTATTATAAACAGTAACCCGACGCTCCACCCACCCGTAGTACAGCAGCAGACCATGAAGAATGACGAGTAGTGTCGAGATGACACAAGTTGGTTGTGTAACCGCATGTTTTGGGTCACGTATGTTTTCAAAACAATTTCCTTAAAAAAATCATTATTATTATTAGGGCTAATGACATAAAAAAACTACCAAACCTACCACTTCGTGTTTTTCTGGGTTCGAACTTACACTTTAGCCTTTTATGTACCTTAAACCCTGAATCTTGTCTTTTTATGGGTATCTTTTTACCCATTGAGTAGGTTTGTGCCATATCAGCAAGTTTTATCCTATGTGTCAAATTTTTTTTATCCACATAGTTATTCCACTAAGACTACATTTCCCGCTCCTCTACCATAACCTCGTCCTTTTCCTGCTCATCCTACCACCTTCTTCCCCAATCTACATAAACCCTAATCCCTAAATCAAATCACCTTCGCACACTTAAACAAACAAATACACAGAAATTGATGCCTTCCTCAAGCTCAACATCACGTTTTTGCAGGACCTACACCAAAGATGTTAATGCAATATGCATATGTTGAATCTTTCTTTCGTGTTCTTTTTACTCAGATGCAAATAAATAAACCATGAAATGTGTTCTTTCATAACAGTAAATTGTAGTGCATAAGCACTTTACAATGTTAGGATCAAAACACATACTTCTGCCCTTCCTTGGACAAAATAGATCATTATAGTGGCAACAAGTGTAGCACTATATCAGTTACATTACAAGTTTTAACATCCAAGTTTTCTACTTAAACTAAGCCCTTCCATATACAAAATAGGACACCATTCTAGAACATAAGACAGTTAATTATTTTCCTGCACATCAAATACATTTCCTAAAATATGTGCAATTTAACTGGACTTCATTATTCATTTTCCAGTGACATTGTCAGTATGCACCATCTTGTGTAACTGCTTCAAGCAACTTTTCAGGTTTTTTTTCAGTCTTTCAACTTTTCTTCCTTGGAGGAACAAAGTTTGATGGTTGCCTTTGCTTAGCTTATCTTTGTGCAAAGAAATGAAGAAGGTCGATAGAGGGATTACAATGATTAATCATACTCAGGTAGAAGCTATGGGGATACTCACTAATGTTCTTTGTCAGGTGGGGGTTACCACCTTAATTGATAAGTTTCTAATATTGGATATACCAATCGACTGTGATGCACCAATAGTAGTTGGTCGAGGATTCCTGCATACGATTGGGGGCATAGTCAATACCCCAAAGAGACTTTTCTTGACTTTTGATGGATTTTGTCATCAAACCTTTCGTGCTGCAAGATCCGATGTTATGAGAAATACAGAAAGTGATAGCGATGACGAGGAAGAGCATGAGATAAAAAGAAATAAGTTTGGAGCACCAATATATGGTCCGAAACCTGCACCATATCTAAATTGTAACGATCCAACTGAGTGATCGTTAGCTTTATAAACAGTAACTAACCCATTCCGGAATATTAGTGTTTGGAAGAAGGCTGCTAGTTTCCTTGGTTCGTTACCCGTACCATTAAAACACGTTAACTGGAAACATGATTATAAGGGTTGTTATACTATAGAAGAAGAAGCAACAGGACAATAGCGTACTGAGATAAGGTTGACTGATCCATTTGAAAATATTTATATTCAAGTATTCACAACCAAGAAAACGGACTGGAAATTGTCATAATATCATAAGTTGAGTGATATTATGTCACCCAATTGGTTTATGGATTGAAGAGTTGGACCGAGTTGGAATAAAGGAGTGAATTTATGTACTCCTAATCTATTTTTACCTTTTTATTGTTGAGTCAAGATAAAATCATTTATATAAATCCATAAGGGATTACATTTGATGTACGAACATTAGTCCGATCTATGATAAATATCAATATTAAGTCAGTTCGGTGGATTGAGAATTTATGTTATCATTATGTTTAAATTATGAAGTTTGCAAAGAAAGTTTGTGTAATCTATATCTTAAAAAACATATAATTTCTAAAAAGAGGCAAAGTACGCCGCACTTTATGGCGGTTTTCTTGTATAAAACTTACAAAAAATGATTTAACTCATTATAAAAGCTCACACACTAACACAAAGCCGTCGGGTTTCTCACAAAAACAAAGAAAATTTCAAAAAGATTAATCCATCAAGTTCTTGACCATGCCTAGGGTATGTTAATATCATTCCTAAACTTGTTTATTGTCAATTTATTCCATTTCTTGTTCATTAGGATTATTTATAATTAGATTAGGAAAAATCGAATCCATGGTAGATATGAACAATTAACACATTGAATTATTATATTTAGGAGTTACTTATCAACATGCATGCTTAAAATTGCTAGATCTAAAATACTGTTCATATTATGAATTTATCTTTAAAATAAATTGTTGGAAAATCATAAAAAAATCAAAATTGTTTTAACCAGTCCAGAAAGTACGCCGGTTTTAGGATTAAACCGCCGCACTTTGCTAAAACCCCAGGAAGTACGCCGCACTTCAGGTAAGTGCGCCGCACATTTTACATCAGAATGTCATAGAATGTTTGTAAAACCATCAAAACCTTGACCATTTATACCAAATCATTTCTAACATAACCATACATTGTATTGTTAATTGTTTTTTATGTGTAGAATATAGGAGGAAATGATGCTGAAGCCGGATCATCGAGATCCAAATGCTCTCGACAATTTGAAACCGTGGAAGAAGTGTTGCTTCCACAAGTTCACCATGAATTCTTGCTATGAGGAGGTTGCAACAATGAGGCGAAGTCTAGGTATAACACCAAACTAGCAAACTTGCTCCCCAAACATATTTTGTGTGGTGAATTGGGATGTACTTAATGGAATGGGATGTGATGGAGAAATTGATGATATGTTGAGGATTAAGTTGCGTGAGGCTGAGTCCAATGAGGAAATATTCACTTTTGTGACGTGGATAAGAGCTTTTAACATCAAAGAACCAATTTATGCGGAGCTTTACCACGAGTTTTATTCAACGTATGAATTTGATGAAGTTTGTGCTGACGATGAATTGCAAACCAAGAAGATAATCAAGTTTAGACTTGGCGTACGTGCTCACAATTTAACTTTGTTGGAGTTTGCTCGTAGATTGGGATTGTATCATGCTGATGAGCTTGAGGAGAATAGATTTGATGTGCATTTTCAGGGAGGCTTGCATAGTGATGAGCATTTTAACGCTCAAGAGTATTGGTTGAGCATTAGTAGAGGGGAGAATTTGGGTTTATCAAGGAGTCATACTTCTACTATCAGGAGCCCAATTTTGAGGGTGATTCACAAGATGATCACCTATGGATTATGTCAAAGGACTACTAGGTATGATAAGATTTAGAAGAATGATTTATGGATATTGAGCATGTTTGATGCTAGACACCAAAATAGGTATGCAAATGTGGCTTGGTTGATTGCGAGGTGGATAAAGAGAAAAGGAGCTGGTAATCAGAAGGAGAGTCAGATTTGCTATGGACAGTTTATCACGAAGATTGCTAGGAAAGCGAGGGTGTTGACTAATATGGTGCTAAGGAGTTTGAGTGCTCCGATTTATTGTAGATATTTGGATACGACTACACTGAGAGAGTTGATCGACTCTGAGGGTAGACTTATTCCTGAGGATCCGTAGCCGGGTGTGCCGAGAGTTGGTATTCCTAGACCTCCGAGAGCATCGATGCAGGACTTGTATGATAGGATGGGTAGTATGGAGATACGCTAGGAGGCTATAGAGAGGATGGAGTATAGGCAGGCATATCACTAGGACAGGTACTAGGGAGTGTTTGAGCATATGGCTGGGGTTTACAGTGTTCCATTGCAGGGAGCCTACAACCCACCTAGTTATGCTCAGGCCCAATATGATCAGTATTTTATGTAGTACCCACCTCCACCACCGCAGTATCAGCAGCAGCAGCAGGATGATGATGAGTAGTGTCGAGATGACATAAGCTGGTTGTGTGACCGCATGTTTTGGGTCACGTATGTTTTAAAAACAATTTCCTTAAAAACATTATTATTATTACTATGGTATGTAAAATGCATCTGTTGGTATTTAAAACAATATTATCATACTTTCTTCAAATAATTAATTAGGATTATTATTATTATTTGTGTGTGCTATATTTATATTTGTAACAGAAAAAAAGAGAAGGGCGCGAGACGAAAATGACGAAAAGCAAAAGATTCAAGTAATTCTTCATAAGTGAGAAGTATTATTTCACTTTTCCATTTTATCTTTCTCTTTAATATTTCACATTAGGGACAATGTTCATATTAAGTGTGAGGGGGAGATAAGCTGGAAAAGTAAAATAAAGTTAAATAAAATTTTTGAAAAATAACATTTTTATGATCACATACAAGCAATCTGACTCCGGATTGATAACATTACTAGCATATTTATACCACCCAAAATTAAAAATTGTGAGGTTTAGATCTTAAGAATTCGGGTATCCATTTTTGATACCTAAGATGATTTTTATCTTTAGCTTTCTTAAGTTAAGGTTTGAATGCGACTGCGAGTATCTCATCCGTCATTACAGCTGTGTATTTGTAGTTTGTCACCTTTTCTGGAGCATTGGTATCGATTTCAAATTATATGACTGTGCCGGTGATTTGTTAATTCTAGAACTTGTGATTGAAATCTTTATGAGACCGCAGTAGGAACACGTTCGCATGTTATAAAAATTTTACTGATTAAGAGGTGATAAAAATAAAAATATAAGTAGCCAATAATTTTGTTCAAAAAGCTTTGTAATTAAGTTATCTAAAATTTTATCCGTACGAATCGAAGAGCATAAATGTTGGTATTGCTATTAAAATAAAATGCGAAGGTTGCAAACTGATAAGTTCGTTTGAAGTAGTGTGCTTATCCTAAGTATGGGGAAAAGCAAGTTTCCACCAAGTTAAAGTGAAATGAGGCAAAAACAAGCCCAAAAAAAGAAGAATCCGTGAAGGAATAGTTGGTATAGTTGGTTACATTACGGATAAGATGGATTATGATTTTATTATAAACTTTTTTAACAAATATAAAAAATAATAAATATAACTAAATAAATTACCTCTTTTGATGTTTATGTTTTGTGCTTACACCATGTCGGTGAAGTTTAGTTTCTTGTACAAGCTTATGGTAATTTAAACATTTCATGACTGCGCATATGAGTGACTTCTGTTTACTATCTATTTCACTAAACTTAGCGATTGTGAAAAGAATCTTATCTATAAAAATTTGTGAGTTGCTTTGTCGTGTTATCTATGCTTGTGATCATTAATCTGTTTTACTAAAATGAAATGTTTTCGCTTTGATTGCTTGAGGGCAAGCAATAAGCTAAGTATGGGGGAATTTGATAACGCTCCAAATGTACATAAAATATCCCTCGAAAATATGTGAAATATATATGTTAACGCATAAAATATTGCAAAGTTTGTTTGTTTGCTGTGTAATAATTGTTTCAGGACCAAGAATGAAGAAAAGGACTAAATGTGCAAAGATATTCCATTAAAATCACTAACGGTCGTTAAAAGAAGAATCTAGAAGAGAATTTAATGAAGAATTAATGAACAAGGCCAAAGTGCGGCGCACTTACCCTAAGTGCGGTGTACTTCATGGCGGGTTAAATGCAATTTAATTAAACACCAAGTACGGCGCACAATTTATATTGTGCGGCACACTTCTCCTGCAGTTACTCTAAAATCATAAATGATTGCAATGATTGTGCAACCTTTCACTCTCCTAATTTCTACAACTGAAGCCCCAACCTCACCTATAAATTGAGCACGAATTTGGTGCTAAAACACCCCTCTCAATCTCATTCCATTTCATCTCTGATCAAGAATAGTTAGCCAATTTGTTCTAGTGGAATTGTTGAAGAATCACCTTGTTCTTCATTATATTCCGGGTTATAATCGAAGGAAGATACTATTTGATATCAGAAGTTTATGCTAAGGGGTTGTTATAGTCGTTATAGTTGAATTTACAAGTTGTTATAATATCCGTACGAAGGAAGATTCTTGTAAGCAGTGAACTATTTGCTATTGAATTTGGTATAAACACGTTTCCCTACTTTTATATTATGAATTCTGAATTGATGATGTTTATTATGTGTTTTGAATCTATGAATATGGAGTTGTTAAACATGTTTATTTGGTGATCATGAGGGAACTATGAATCTAACTTGGATAAATTAATGAATTTGGAAATTATTAATATGAACTTGATATTTTTACACTCGGATCTTTTAATTATCATTTGATCATCATACTAATCCGGATATAGGTCGAAAGACTCCGACTATGTATGGACAACAGCTTGATTTCTAAGTTGTTTGTCTTTGACAACTAGATTTTAGCCTTGTGAGGATTGGCTAATAAATTGATCATTAACCGAGGATAAAAAGGTTTAACGCTTAACATCATGTCTAAGGAACTTGGTTAAGAAAGTCCATATTCCTATTTTCCAAACATGAATCGAACTCAAAGCATTTTGTAATCAAAAGTAAAGGCCAAAATGATTTTTGATTATAATAAATAGATAATCATTTTAGTAAACTAACCGTTTCTTTAATCGATTATACTTTAATTCTTGAACCCATTATCAATCCAAGTTTATCTATATTTGTTCTCATCCCCTAAACAAACATCATTTTATATCTTGAAATACCTTGAAATCTTTAGATCGTGACAGTCTATAAGATAAACCTTTTCGTAATACAATCGACCTTTTTAGAATAAACAATCCTGAGGAACAACCTGGTCTTACCCTTAACCTATACTATAAACGGGGGTTTATACTTTACCTGTGTGTTAGTTGGAAATCAGATAAAACTAAAACTATAAATTTAAAGCTTTTATAACACATCAAAGTTTTTGGCGCCGCTGTCGGGGATTGAAATCATTCTTGAAATAGTCATTATTGTGTTACAAACCAAATTTTCAAAAATCGCTATACAGTTTTCTGGCAAACTTAACCAATTTTCTTTAGAAAGTGTGCCGCACATAACCATTGTGCGCCGGTTTTTCTGCAATTACAGAAAGTACGCCGTACTTATACCAAGTACGCCGCACTTCCTGTATTTTTCACAAACAAAACCATTTTAAAAAAAAGAAGAGGAACATCAATACTAAAACCCCAAAAACCCCATAAACTGTAATTTGACCATTCGAAAATGTAGAATTTATTCCTAATATTCGTAATTGTCAAAATCTTGTATATTCGTAATTTGAACATTAAAATAAGAAAAATAAAAAAAAACTGTTTAACATCTTATTTGTTTGAAATTCTGAATGCCTACATGTATCTATTGATTGCTAAGTGTTGCTTATTTAACTTTGACTACCTGCAAAATGGAAATAAAAATGAAAACTTTAAAAAACTAAAAATTATATGAAACTTGATATGTTTAAAAACCTGATGCTTGCTATGTTTTACAAATATTATAAAAATAAGAAATATAAAAACACTAAAATTAAAACTTTTAAAAATTTTAAAACTAAAAATTTTAAAAGTACGGCGCACTTAATCCAAAGTGTGCCGGTTTTTCTGAAAATAACAAAGGATTTGAAAAAACTCAGAAAGTACGCCGCATTTTTTCTAAAGTGCGCCGCACTTACCTTTCCGGAACCAAACAGAATGCTTGTTTCTTCGTTTTTATATGACAACTGCTTGAACTAAAAGATGCTATCTGTTTGTTGATAATATGTAAATGTAAAAAGCTATTATTATTTATTTTAACTAACCCACTAATGGTTGTTTTAATGTTGTCTTATTTTATAAAAGTTATGGATCCCAATTCGAGTCTTGGAAAAATTTGCTTAGGAGAAAACGTTGTTGAAATCTCGAGTGACAAAATTGAAGGATCTGGAGACTGAGATTCTCTAGAGTATCAAGACACTGCTAACAGTAGAGGAAAGAAGGAAACAAAAGCTATGGTTTTTCACAAGATGGATACCAAAAAAATTGATTCGTGGCACCTTGTTTTGTCAATAGGCTGGAAGCATATGATGGGGAGACTAATCTTGGAGTGGAAGAGAACATGATCTCAAACGAATATGCAGTAAAAGTATGTCTGGAACATGAGGTTAAAAGAGGAAACAAAATAGTTAAGAAAGAGCTCATTGTTGCACTAAGAGGTGAGATCTATTTTGTGAAGTTTATTATCAACCCAGAAGAAGATGATGTTGAACCTGGGGTGATTTTCGGAAGATCATTCCTCTGTATGACCAAAGCAATTACTGATTTTGGGCTAGAACTATCACAATATATCCTGATATCGATCCATTCTTGGAAAATACTGAAGAAGAAGAAGAAAATATGGATGATTGGGACCAATTACTTGATTTTAACTTAGATGATATACCGCTGTTGGGTGGAGAAGAACTTCCGCCGTTTGTATGCAAAATAGGGAAAAGTAGCCATAATAAGAAGAGAGCAATGGAGAATCTTAACTTGTTCTATCAAGATATAGGAACATCTTCGTCAACTGGGATACATTTGACTCAGGAATAAGCAACAAAGGAAGCATTGGCACTTAGAATTAGCCAGAAGTTTGCTTTATTAGAAGAGGTAAGGCCAGTACTTGAAATAATGGCTTATCATGACAAATACAAAAAAGTGCTCGATGAGATTTGGAAAGACAAAGTGGAATTAGATGGAATGATTGTGAAAGAAGAGAAAGAAGCAATAAAAAAAAGTTAAAGGTGAGGCATTGAAAAAAAGACGACCTCAGAGCATTTATATTTCCCATTAGATTGGAGGGACAAGTTAACGAAAATGCATTGGCTGACACTGGGTTGGATATCAATACCATGCCTTACTGGATTTATGAGCAGTTAGGAAGAGAAGAGATGAACAAGGTCGACAGAGGGATCACAATAATTAATCATACCCAGGCAGAAGCTATGGGAATACTCATAAATGTTCTTTGTCAGGTGGGGGTCACCACCTTAATTGCTATGTTTCTGATTTTGGATATACCAATCGACCGTGATGCACCAATAGTAGTTGGTTGGGGATTCCTGCGTACGATTGGTGGCATAGTCAATACCCCAGAGAGACTTTTCTCAATTTTTGATGGATTTTGTCATCAAACCTTCCGTGCTGCAAGATCCGATGTTATGAGAAACTCAGAAAGTGATAGCGATGACGAGGAAGAGTATGAGATAAAGAGAAATAAGTTTGGAGCACCGATATATGGTCCGAAACTTGCACCATATCTAAATTGTAACGATCCAGCTGAGCGATCGTTAGCTTTACAAACAGTAACTAACCCATTCTGGAAGATTAGTGATTGGAAGAAGGCCGTTAGTTTCCTTGGATCATTACCTGTACCATTAAAACACGTTAACTGGAAACCTGATTATAAGGGTTCTTATACTAAAGAAGAGGAAGCAATAGGACAATGGCGTACTGAGATAAGGTTGACTGATCCATATGGAAATATTTATATTCAAGGATTCACAACCAAGAAAACAGACCGAAAGTTGTCAAAATATCATAAGTTGAGTGACATTATGTCACCCAATTGGTTTATGGAGTAAAGAGTTGGACCAAGTTGGAATAAAGGAGGGAATTTATGTACTCCTAATCTATTTTACTTTTTATTGTTGAGTCGAAAATAAAATCATTTGTATAAATCCATAAGGGATTACATTTGATGTACGGACATTAGTCCAATCTATGATAAATATCAATATTAAGTCAGTTCGGTGGATTGAAATTTTATGTTATCATTATGTTGAAATTATGAAGTTTGCAAAGAAAGTTTGTGTAATATATATATAAAAAATATATAATTTCCAAAAAAAGGGAAAGTACGCCGCACTTCTAGGAAGTGCGCCGCACTTTATGGCGGTTTTCTTATATAAAACTTACAAAACACGATTTAACTCATTATAAAAACTCACACACTAACACAAAGCCGTCGGGTTTCTCACAAAAACAAAAGAAAATTTCAAAAAGATCAACCCATCAAGTTCTTAATCATGCCTAAGGTATGTTAATATCATTCCTAAACTTGTTTATATTTCTTGTTCATTAGGATTATTTATAATTAGATTATGGAAAATCAAATCCATGGTAGATATGAACAATTAACACATTGAATTATGATATTTAGAAGTTACTTATCAACATGCATGCTTAATATTGCTAGATCTAGAATACTATTTATATTTTGAATTTATCTTTAAAATAAATTGTTGGAAAATCACAAAATTTAGAATTGTTTTAACTAGTCCAAAAAGTACGCCAGTTTTAGGATAAAACCGCCGCACTTTGTCAAATTCCCAGGAAGTACGCCGTACTTTAGGGAAGTTCGACGCACATTTTACATTAGAATGTTTGCAAAACCATCAAAACCTTGACCATTTATACCAAGTCAGTTCTAACATAACCATACATTGTATTGTTGATTGTTTTTATGTGTAGACTATGGGTAGAAACGATGCTGAAGCCGGATCATCGAGATCCAAACGCTCTCGACAATTTGAAACCGTGGAGGAGGTATTGCTTCCACAAGTTCATTATGAGTTTTTACTATGGTAAGGTTGCAATAATGAGGCGAATTCTAGGTATAACACCAAATTAGAAAACTTGCTTCCTAGACATGTTTACTCGCCGTGTGTCGTAAATTGGGATATACTTAATGGAATGAGATGTGATGGAGAAATTGATGATATGTTGAGGATTAAGTTGCGTGAAGCTGAATCCAATAAGGAAATATTCACCTATGTGGCATGGATAAGAGCTTTTAACATCAAAGAACCAATTTATGCGGAGCTTTGCCATGAATTTTATTAAACTTATGAATTTGATGAAGTTTTTGTAGACGATGAATTTCAAAGCAAGAAGATAATCAAGTTTAGACTTGGTGGACGTGCTCACAATTTAACTTTGTTGGAGTTTGCTCGGAGATTGGGATTCTATCATGCTGATGAGCTTGAGGAGGATGGATTTGATGTGTATTTTCAAGGAGGTTTGCGTAGTGATGATAATTTTAATGCTCAGGAGTATTGGTTAAGCATTAGTCGAGAGGAGAACTTGGGTTTGTCAAGGAGTCATGCCTCTACTATCAAGAACCCAATTTTAAGGGTGATTCACAAAATGATCACCTATGGCTTGTGTCAAAGGACTACTGGGTATGACAAGATACAAAAGAATGATTTGTGGCTATTGAGTATGTTTGATGCTAGACACCAAAATGGGTACGCGAATGTGGCTTGGTTGATTGCAAGGTGGGTGAAGAGAAAAGGAGTTGGAACTCAAAAGGAGAGTCAGATTTGCTGTGGACAGTTTATCACGTAGATTGCTAGGAAGTCGAGGGTGTTGACTGATGTGGTGCTAAGGAGTTTGAGTGCTCCGATTTGTTGTAGAGATTTGGATACGACTACACTGAGAGAGTTGATCGACTCTGAGGGTAGACTTATTCCTGAGGATCCGCAGCTGGGTATGCAGAGAGTTGGTATTCCTAGACCTCTGAGAGCATCGATGTAGGACTTGTATGATAGGATGGGTACTATAGAGATACGCCAGGAGGCTATAGAGAGGATGAAGTATAGGCAGTCATATCACTAGGACAAGTACCAGGGAGTGTTTGAGCATATGGCTGGGGTTTACAGTGTTCCACTGCAGGAAGCTTACAACCCACCTGGTTATGCTCAGCCACAGTATGATCAGTATTATCAGCAGTACCCACCTCCGCCACCACAATATTAGCAATAGTAGCAGGATGATGATGAGTAGTGTCGAGATAACACATGTTGGTTGTGTGACCGCATGTTTTGGGTCATGTATGTTTTAAAACATTTTCCTTAAAAACATTATTATTATTATTTCTACTATGGTGTGTAAAATGCCTCCGTTGGCATTTAAAACAATATTATCGTACTTTCTTCAAATAATTAATTAGGATTATTATTATTATTTGTGTGTGCTATATTTATATTTGTAACAGGAAAAAAAAGAAGGGCGCGAGATGGAAATGACGAAAAGCAAAAGATTCAAGTAATTCTTCATAAGTGAGAAGTATTATTTCACTTTTCCATTTTATCTTTCTCTATTATATTTTCACATTGAGGGACAATGCTCATATTAAGTGTGGGGGGGGGGAGATAAATTGGAAAAGTTTGAAAAAAAGAAGTTAAATTTTTTTTTTAAATAAAATTTTTATGATCACGTACAAGCAATCTGACTCTGGATTGATAACATTACTAGCATATTTATACCACTCAAAATTAAAAATTGTGAGGATTAGATCTTAAGAATTTGGGTATCCATCTTTGATACCTAAGATGATTTTTATCTTTAGCTTTCTCGAGTTAAGGTTTGAATGCGACTGCAAGTGTCTCATCCGTCGTTACGGTTGTGTATTTGTAGTTTATCGCCTTTTCTGGAGCATTGGTATCGATTTAAATTGTATGAGTGTGCCAGTGATTTGTTAAATTCTAGAACTTGTGCTTGAAATCTTTATGAGACCGCAGTAGGAACACGTTCGCGTGTTATAAACATTTTACTAATTAAGAGGTAATAAAAATATAACTATAAGTAGCCAATAACTTTGTTCAAAAATCTTTTTAATTAAATTATTTAAAATTTTATCCGTACGAATCGAAGAGCATAAATGTTGGTATTGCTGTTGATTGCGTAATTTTTATACACGTAAAATATAATATAATAATATAATCCCGAGAGTAATTAAGAAAAATGCCAAGTTACCCTTGATAAAATTCACTCTCAAAAATATATATAATATAATATAAAATACGTATATTAAACCGGGTAAGTATGATCACCCGGGTCGTTTTCCCCAATGACTCGTGCAATGGAAACCTCGTTTAAGTTTGGATTCTGATTTGAATAAGAAAAGAGATATTTTTGATTTAATTATACTACTAAAATTAAAGACACAATTAAAAAAACTAATTAACAAATTAAACTAATTACGAAATTAAATAAAATGCGACATTTAAGAAAACAAATGCAATTTAAATCTTAAAATTATAAACTAGATTCCCACTTCTAAATTAATGCTAAAGAAAATTTTAGGAAAATTAAAAATATTTTTTAAAGGCTTTTTGGATTTTATATGAATTAAACACTAATTAATCTAAATTAATTCCTAAAAATAGAAATTTAATTGATAAAAATTAAGAAAAATACTTTTTAAGCTAACTTAATCCTAAATTACTTAAAAGATGAGAAAAACATTTTTTT
>BQNB010027314.1:0-21312 GCA_026074375.1 Tanacetum coccineum | reverse complement strand
TTTTGCATTAGTTTTAGGTTTAACTTAGATAACTAAAATACTGATAGAATTAGGAATTAACGCTCTCGCTCTTAGTGATCAACACTCTACTTACCAACGAAACTACAATTGACCGGGTATACTGCCCGTTAAAGTGTTGTTTTTAGGTATAGTCGGCATAAAATAAATAGTAAAACTTGATACATAAATAACACCTACACAACGACACATCAAGTTTTTGGTGCCGTTGGCGGGGAGTGAAGTTTTTTAATTTAGTATAGTTTAGATTAATTTGCATATTTGTGTGTTTGTTTTGTGTGTTTGATTTCTGCATTGTATATTTTGCATATTATGTGTTTGTGTGTTTTTCTTAATTATTACAGTCCGCTGTAATTTTTCTGAGTCGAATACTCAATACGGCGTATAAATTTTTTTCAAACCAATACCTCGTATTCGACTCTATCATCAATACGGCGTATTCAGTTCACTGAATACGGCGTATTAAGCTATTTGACAGTTTTCTTTCCTAGCGAATTTATTACAGGTTAAAATGGACGACCCCAACTTTACTATGGAGGCTTGAGGAAGAAAAAGCTCGTAGGCGTGGTAAGGTGTATAACTGGGAAACTGCTACGTATGGTAAAATCAGGTATGATGAAGACGTTTACGACCTCGGATTTATTGAAACTGAATTCTCAGCTATAGTCTTTAACGACACTTCAACATCTGAAGCAGCACTCTCGTGTGAGCCTACGGTAAGTTCTCTTAATAACAATGAAATTGACTTTAAAATATCGTTTGACGAATCCGACGACAAAGATTGCACAGTAATTTTTAACAAAAATTCATTTTCTTACAAAATAATTTCTGTTAACGATTTAAAACCGGATTCGGAAAATGATAATTATAAAGCCAATATCCCTTCGATTCTGTCACCCAAGCCTACGGTCAGTTAATTTGATGATTTAGATTTCTTTAAAGATTTTGAGAATGAATTTCCAGCCATTGTTTACAATGATGCTCAAACGTCTAAATCAGATTTATTAACTGAACCGATTTTAAACCCTGAACATATCGATGAATTTAATTTGAAAGATGAAACATCATTGTCCGAATATGATGAAGAGGAACAAAACGTTATATGTTTAATGATTTATTTCCTTTCAACGTAATTTATCCCGATGAATTAAAAATGGATACAGACAATGATAATGATAAAGTCGATATTGAACACTCTTTGGGGGATTTATCTGTCAAACTATTACCTGCTTTAATAAATACCGATGTTGGTGCCTATGTACATGGGTCAAATAAGCTTTTGGAAACTAGTCATGATACATCTAATAAATTTTTCAAAACTAAAACTTTTGTCAAGGGATTAAATTTTAATATCATGACTTGGAATCATCTTAACAAAGGGATGTCATTCATTTTCCTAATCAAGAATTTGTATGTGCCATTTGGCATCCCGTTCGACCCCAAATTATTTTATAAGGATGGGATTAAATTGGGGCAAGTCTAACTTAAAGACTTTTCTGTAAACAAAAGTGCTTGCCGGGAGACAACCAAGAATGTATTTTCAATTTTTATCGAGTCTGTCTTCCCAGATTTTATATAAGGTGTATCCAAACCCTATGGATACGGCGTATTGACCTTCTAGATGTTATCTAGTCTTTATTTTTAGCACAATCTATAGGACGTATTCATTAAATGAATACGGCGTATACAGGTATCAATACGGCGTATCCTGGGGTATGGATACGGCGTATCGACTTCCTGTATAGTTTTAGGTATTTAGTTCGAGTCTAACTAAACGAATACACGGAGATAGAATTGCACTTGTTTTTCTTGTATTTTACACAGGACCTCGTGAAGGAAATATCGACGAATATTGGTGGAGAATTTATGAATCTGGAAATCTTGAAGTGTTGGAGTCTTGAAACCTCAAGACGGTTGTTCAACACACGATCTTGCTCATAAACGCAACTTGGAGAATCTACCGAGCAAAAATCAGGGGAGTTTCTCATTCTAATTCTTTTTAAATTCCCGTATTTAATGTTTTACATATACAACGAGGACGTTGTATAATTCAAGTGGGGGGATGGAATTAGAATGTTTACTTGTCCTAAATTTTCACAATAAAAGGCTTAAATTATGCTCAAATTTAAATTTTTTCAAGCATACTTTTGTGAAATTACATGTTACATAACCCGCACATAATAACCCTTGTTAGATATTGTGAGGATTTAACCTTTCCGTTTCTAAATGTTTACCCAAATTCCACAAAATATGAGTGTGCCGGTGATGTTGTAGACTTTAGAACTTGGCTTGGTATATCTATTCGAGACCACAATAATGAGTATTATGGATTTAATTGGAGTAACTTGTTTAAATTGGTAAATCTTAGGATTACAACCAAATCGCCTATACATGTTGTTTATTAACTAACTACACCGGTTAGTTAACCTCCCGTTAAACCCTTCCACTCTCATCTTTAGAGTGATGATCCACTAGAACAACCCGTAGAGCCAATCCTTTAGGAATTTACACCAACTATTTGTTTCGTTACACCCTTACACCTTAACCTACCCTGTTAGATTAAGTTTAATTTACAGTTGCTAGTTGCTTAAAGTGTAAAGTTTGTATTTCCCGAGTCTTGTGTCATTTTCTATCTTTGGTGCGGTTGGAAATTTGCACATTGCAAATGGGAATGTATATTAGTAGTCAAAGCTCATGTGATTTTACTACCGTCACAATTATTGGTGAAACCGAAGAACGAAGAAATTACCGAAGGAATTATCCGGAATTATTATGATGGTGAAGATGGTGAAACTACACCGAGATTTGAAGTATTGTTGAAAAAAAAATAAAAAAAATGAAAAAAATGAGAAAAAATACAAAAAAGAGAGAAAGAAAGTTTGAAGATAATCGTTTCGCAAAAAGCATTACCGAAGGAATTATACGAAGGATCGATTATTCGTTGATACGTCTAAAAATCAACGATGTAGAGTATTGTACAAAGTGGAAGATATCGCCACTTGCCTTGTAAAGTTTTAGGATGATTGGGAAGTTGATCGTTATGGGAACGCCAACTTAGGCTGTTGTTTTTGATCAATGATCAAGACATTGTAAATAGTTGTGTCTTTATCAATGATCAAGACATTGTAAATAGTTGTGCCTTTATAAACGAAAATAGTGGGAGCTTCGAGGATAGTGGAAGATCAGATGAAGAAGACTCTGAAGACGGCGCATTCTCCGAGGAAGGAGGCTCTGAGACTCCACAGGTACGAAGATCCAACAAAGAGTCCAGGGCTCCAGTAAGATACTCTTCATCAGCAAACTATTTGCTACTGACTGAGAACAGTGAACTAGAGTCTTATTCAGAATCCTTGAGTAGCAAAGAATCCATACAATGGAGGAAGGCTATTATAGAAGAGACGATTTCACTCGAAAAGAACCAGACATGTTCATTAGTCAGATTGCCAGCAGGAAAGAAGGCATCACAAAGCTTGTGGATGTTCATGGTTAAAGAAGAGCAGGATGGCAGCAAAAGGTACAAGGCTCGATTGGTGGTTAAGGGTTTCTAACAGAAACGGGGGTAGACTACAATAAGATCTTCTCTTTAGTTGTGAAGATGACTACAATCAGGTTAGTCTTGAGCATTGTAGCTGCAGGAGCCTTCTTATGTGGGAGCCTTGCATGATACATCTACACAACACAAAAGCGAGGGTTTTCAGCTAGCTGGGCAGAAAGAAAACCTAGAGTGCATATTGAACGAAATTATGTACGGACTGATTCAAGCACCGAGGCTATGGTACTTAAAATTTGATAGTTTTATGCAAAAGAATAAGGTGGGAGTAATGTGCCATGAACCAATGTTGCTACTCTAAGAAGATGGTTCATCATGAATTAGACAACTGTTAAATGTTGATGACGTGTTGGTCGCAGGCTCTGACATGGCAGAATTTAACAAGCCTAAGTGGCAGTTGCCCTTAGTGTTCGAGATGAAGGATAGATGCTCTGAGAAACATGTGCTTACAGTTGGTGTAACAACAGTCGAGTGGGAGTCTAGACTACAAAAGAGCATCACTATGTTAACTATAGAAGTCTAGTTTATGGCAGTTGCATAAGCGAGCAGAAAGTTGATATGGTTAAAGAATTCTCTTAAGAAGTTAGACTGAGCTCAAGCAGAAAGTGTTTAATACGGTGACAGATATACTAAGAGTTTGATTCATCTTGTGAAGAATCTAAAGGTTTTCAGTTGGGCAAAGCTTGTTCGGATATTGATAAGTGAAGGGTCCTTATCTTTGTTGCAGATTCTTGGAACGAAGAGCCTTGCATCGATGTTCACCAGGTTGGTGATGAAATAGAAGTTGAAGTTATGCGCAACTTCAACTGGCCTTCGAGTGAATTGATAACGGAGGATGGTGTTTTACCAGAGAGAGAGGTTATTCCCAGTTTAATGATGTTAGTTTATGATACCTTGTATCGAAAGTCTCCTAGCCCTACGTTTAGTTGGTGCAGTGTGTTCCGTATGTTCGGCGATACAAAAAGGTTTGAGCAGTAGCATTGTTAAAGGGAAAGTGGTTCGAATTTTACAGAGATTACTTGAGACGGAGAGTAGTGAAGTGATCAGCCTCCAAGTAGGAGATTGTTGAGTTGTGAAGACTGATATAGGCCCCGATGTGTATGGCGCGGGTGACACAACCCCAAGTTAATCTAGATTCAACGATAGCTCAGGTAAAGCAGATCACGTCGTTCACATAGAGTGGGACAGGTGGTCCAACGACTCTAGAAAATGTTGCGTCCTGTATCGTTGGAAGGGAGACCCATTGTAGTACTAGGTTTGAGGGGAGGATTGTTGGGTGCAAACCCAATCCCACATCAGTAGAGTAAGTAAACTGAATATGAGTTTCACACTTATAAATACCCCTCTTATTGTAATTGTAAACTTGGATCTTTGTGTGTGTGTTTGTACCCCGTGCAGTTTAGCACATGTCGTGCAGTTTGGCACGGGGCGTGCAGTTTGGCACGGGTCGTGCATTTTGGCACGATCGTGCAGTTTGGCACGAGCATGAGCAGTTTAGCTCAGAGCTTAATAATGTCTCTCTGGTTTGATCCCGTGGACTGCCACGACTATCCTAGTCGTGGATACCACGTTATATCTTGTGTCGATTATATTCCGCATTTACTTTCCGTAAGCCTTGTTTGTATTCTTTGTTTGTTTGAGCGGTGTGTGCAGGAGCTATATACCGTACAGAGGTCTGTACAGAGGTGTGTGCAGGTGCCATATACCCCAACAAAGTGGTATCAAGATCCAGGCTACGATAAATAAAGGCAGAAGACAGGAAGTTAAAGATAGACAGAATGATGGTTATGATTTTGGTTTACACCCTACTTACCACGAAACTCCATCTGACCGGGTACACTGCCCGTTAAATTGTTGTTTTTAGGTTAAGTCAGCAAAATATAAATAGTAAATCTTGATACATAAAATAACACCTACACAACGACACATTAACATCAAAATATTATCATCACAGCCTCTTAGAATTAGGCATTGTGGCTACAGTTCTAGTGAACTATCATGCCATAATGCATAGTAGCTCATCAGTATGATGTAGGATAAAACTTAATATAGTTTAACAAAACCCAGTATTTTCGGACCAAATCCTTTTCCAAAGCACACGTAGCATAATTTATTAAACGCCTCCCTTTCCCACTTCTGATGGAAACATCATCGAAATACACAAACTATTATCAACTACTGTCATAGTTATCATTCAAAACAATTTTGTGTACTCTTATTCTTGAGCAGCCCATGTATGCATATAGTATCGCACTGGATGCTTTAGATACTCATACACTGCTTAAGAATTGGTGCACATCATAAATCCGCTAACCGTCACACTAAAATTTACAAACTAGCAATAAAGATTTGATTTGGTTATTGTATATTGTAAAATTAGGTGGGTCAAAGGCTCAGCTTTGTGTTGTCATCATCGCCTAATTTTTTATACTTTAATAGGAAGGATCAGCTGGCTCAGATAAGAACCAAATGTTCTTTAAGAATGGAAGTTCGCCACGGCTGCATACCTAATAGGTTGCCCAGCCAATTTGTAGACTTCCAATCCTTCTATTAAAACAGATCGAATTTATCATTGCCCCAATACAGTAGTATGCAATCGGCATTATGATAAGGGGTTTTGTCACTATCATGTAGGCCTGCTTGTGTTTGTATTTTTTTATCAAACGGGAGCATGTTATAGGAACAAAACCCATATCACAGTTTACAACCATGTAGATCTATAGAGGGGGGGGGGGTGAATACGGTTTTCTTGACTTCTTCAAAGTTTATAAAACTTCAAGTCTTGAAAGAGCCGAGTGGTGTATTAATCTACTTTGCAAAGAGAACAATAAGTAGATAGGGGTAGAAGAGAGAAGAAAAGACACCACAATATTACTGGTTCGGGAAGGGGTGTTTAGTCCTTTTATACGTCCAGTTGCGAATCCATGACAGCTTGTACTGTTCCTAGTATCATTCTTTAGGTGGGACTACCAAATCCGTATTACAATTTAGCTCCTCCGACTTTCAACAAAGCTCGTTGCTCATACAGAAGAGGTACTACCTATGGTATTTGTTCCCTCAGGAATAAACCCACAAGGAACTCCGTGATTCGACTTGACCTATACAACACTAGAAGCCTTCCCCTAGGAAGCTTATCAAACCATAAATAGATCCTCGATGATCTTGGCTTGATCCCACGGATACAAGACTTACCATAAAACTCGATAATGAAAGATAGTTTGATTTAAGAATCAAATCCCTAACCTAGCCTAGAGACTCAATTCTAATAGAAAGGGTCGTTAAGCAGTAAGTGGGTAAAGTCTCAATGAGCTAGGGTTTAGTAAGAGCACCATTACTTAGATCCTAAGATAGATTATAATCAACATAAGGATGCTTTATGCGAATGCGCCTAATTGTGACAGAATTAGCGTGTCTAGGTCTTGGGAAGAAGTACTACCTAAGTCTAGGAATGATATGCCCCTTAGAGATAAGACAATAATGCTTTATGCGGATGCGTCTAATTGTGACAGAATTAGGGTGTCTAGGTCTTAGGAAGAAGTACCGCCTAAGTCTAGGAATGATATGCCCTTCGAGATAAGACAATCATTGCACTAAATAAACAAACCTGCGTTTTATCGGATTATTCATGGTTGATACGTTTTCCTTACATTAGTTCTCGACCGCTTCTCTATCGTTTTCTTGTCTTCTTGTGTGTCTTTATTGCTTTACTTGTCATCAAAACCTTAGGTTAGATACACAAAATCGTGCCAGTCTCTCAGGCTGAAACCCCCCTTTTGCATTAGTTTTAGGTTTAACTTAGATAACTAAAATACTGATAGAATTAGGAATTAACGCTCTCGCTCTTAGTGATCGACACCCTACTTACCAACGAAACTACAATTGACCGGGTACACTGCTTGTTAAAGTGTTGTTTTTAGGTATAGTCGGCATAAAATAAATAGTAAAACTTGATACATAAATAACACCTATACAACGACACATCAGTTGTCATGAAGTGACATGATAAGATAGAAGGGAGCCTCTTCAGCTTATTTGAAATGGAGGGTTGAGGTGAGAGGTGTACATATGGTTTAGTGGCATGATCAAAGGTTATGAGAGAGTTGTGTTTGTTATGTGAGTGAGTAGAGAGTGTTTAGAAGATGGTTTGTGTTTGTTTGAGATGTAGCATCAATCCAAGGGTTAAGAATAGAATGAGGGAGTTTGGATTGATGAGATGACATGATCAAGAGTAGAGATGAGAGTGTGTTTGTTGTGTTTGTTTGAAAAACAACCCAATGGTTGAGAAGATAGAAGTGTGGGAAGTTGGATTGATGATATGTCTTGATCAACAGTTAAAAAGAAGTGTGTGTATGTATAATTTGAATTGTATGTAGAAGAAGATGAATAGTGAGTATGTGGTGGAGAATGTTTTGAAATGATATGGAAGATTTTAATAGGGAATGTTGGAGACACAAAGGTACACAAGGTATACAAGAAGTACATGTGTAAGGAATATGAGTTGGCATTGTTGGGAAGGTTTATGTGAGGAAGGATTATGTGTGTGAAGGTGGTTTGTGTTTGAAATGTGTTAAAGAGGATTAGTAAGAAGTAATAAGGATTAGGATGGTAAGTGTGAGTTTGAGAATGTTTAAGGATGAAATCAAAGTATTGATTTGGGTTAATAATCACATTGCCATTAAGAAAGAAAAGAGTAGGCAAATGTGATTATGGGATGGCTTAGGAAGAAGATGTGTAGAAGGAGATGAAATCACTTGTTGGATAAGAAGGATTAACAAGTGATCAGATAGAATGGGTTAGAGGAGTGTGTAGAATAAGTGGGGACATGTACATATGAGGAATGAGTTTGTAAAACATTTAAGGGTAAGGAAGTTAGAAAAGTCAAAGTATAATTAACTTCCAAATATCACAAACTTAATTAGTCATTTAGATAATCAATATTGGATTTGATCACTAATCATCTTGATGCAAACAAGCTAAGTGCTTTGCATCTTAAGTAAAGCATATCCCATATCGGGAAAGGATACGTTTACGTAAAGTTACATTTGACTTGGTTTGACCAATAAAGGAGTCAAACCAGTTACATGAATAGGATCAATTGTGAATCCATGCAATAATGGATTCGATCATTAATCATTAAGATGCAAACAAGATAAGTGCTTTGCATTGTAATTAAAGCATATCCCATAGCGGGAAAGGATGCATTTATTGGCAAAGTGCCCGGTTTCTTGTTTTGACAAAACGGGAGTGGAGTAATTCCCGTTATATGATTAAGATCATCGTAGATCCGTATTAAGGTCAAATGATTATTTTCATTTGTTGGTATGTTGAACGTATGATCATACTAGGTTTAGAAATATGTTTCAGCCTTGGCTAGAGGCGTTTGATAAAAGATTTGAGTTGGCGTTTACTTAAAGGAGTTACGTTGTAGTACTCAGTGTCACACGCAGATGTCGATGTGGATAATTTCAAGAGGTGATGTACTTCTTATACTTTTAGGACTTGGGTATAGAGTACTTATAGATTAAATCTTACACCGTTCTTCAATCAACAACAGTGCAAGCTTAAGTAACAAATTTGGGGGATTTTACTTCATTTTCAAGTTTGGTATATCGGGTTTACTTCATCATGTGGTCACAACAATAGCCGACAGAATATGAGGTTGGTAAGTTACCTAGAGAGTTTAAAGGTTGAGATGTAATTAGCAATTCTCACGGGATATTATTGTGCTATTCCAAGACAATGGTACTTCAAAGTCTAGGCAAAAAATTTCAAAGTACTTCAAAGACATTCCTATACAAGATCTTGATTATACCAAGTTTTCTTAATTCTTGCTTCATCTCCTACTACGGTTTGTGAAGTCAAGAGGGTAATGGTTCATTTGGAATTCAAGATTTGTGCTTAAGACAAGAACTTCTCGAGTATATGGGCATACACGACAATGATGCTTCCGAGAGTTCGCAACCGTCATGGGGGAAAATGTGTACTTTGGTTACCATGTCAACTTCCAGGGGAAGTAGTGTATACTACTTCACTTAATATGGTTTATGAAGTATACTGCATACGTGAGAAGAATTGTTGTTGATTTCTCACATGTACCCTCGAACGAATATTCACCAAGACCCAATGACAAGAAGCAGTAGTACTTGGTGTGGCTTTTCTTCTACAAAATTCCGCTGTGCACGTTAATGACATATAGAAGATGGTTGAAGCTACATCAAAGTCTCATAATCTGTTCAAGATAGGGATGTTGGTTTGGGGGGAAGCTGATTCAGAAACTTTGCCAAAAAGAGTTTATGAAGAAAGATTTTCAAGACATGTTGCATGAATTGGAGGGAAGTTAATCCAGTTCATGAATACTACAATGGTTCCAGAACAAGTAAAGACAATGAGGATCTATGCTGGAGTACAAGTTTCAAGACCAGGAGAACTCAGAAGACATCTTTAGCTTTGGAAGACTTTAGTTGTAATTGTACTTGATAGGAACATTGTAAGTAATTATGTATGTCTACATATTGGGTGGGGGGATTGTTAGCCTTAAAATATGTTGACTAATATGGAATTACATTAGTTCATAAATAGCCAAACACGCAGGGACTAGATTAGACTTTATAGTATAGTTTAGTTGTGTTTGGACTATAAATACCCCTCCATACTTCCATGGAGGGGTGAGGATAATCATTTGTATCATTATGTGTGTGTGTTTTTCTCTCTCTAGACACACACATCTTTCCCTCTCTACACTTTTCTCTCTAATCTAATAAACATGGCAACTTATTTCTTTTATCCTTCCCGACCTCCGGATCGTGTTTTAAGCTTAAATCTTTATGGGTAACATTTGGTACCAGAGCCTAGGAGGAATTTGTGTTCGTTGTTTGCTTATTTTATGTGTTTCGTAGCTTATTTTTAAGCTAATAAGCCCAAGGCTTTTTTGGTTTTTGGCTTTAAACTAGAAAAAGTAATCTCTCTTCTAGCTATTTTGTATTAAGTTTTTCGTGGCTTATTGATGGTCAAACAGCTTATTCGAGCATATTTTAAAGATTATTTTTAAGTTTTTTAGTTTTGGTGTTCTTCACAGCAGTTTGGCTTTAGGATGTACTTGTTTTGTTTGTTAGTCGAATATTAGCAAAAGAACAAAAACATAGTACAAGCAGAGGTTTATCTTGTGGTCCTTACTTTAATAGTGACCTGACAGCGGTTTGGTTAAACTTTGGCAGCGATTTGCCAAAGCGGTTTGGTAAACAGTGGTTTGCTTAAACCTCTACCGTAGAGGTTTGATACATGTGGTAGCGGTTTATTCTTTTTCATGGTTTATCTAAACGAAACTCTACCCGTTTGAAAAGTCAATAGCGGTTTGTATCGCAGCGGTTTAGTGCTTTACTAGAGACATAGGTTTATCAAAATTGTATCGCAACGGTTTGTATCGCAGCGAATAGTGCTTCACTAAAGACAGCGGTTTGTCAAAATTGTATCGCAACGGTTTGTATCGTAGCGGTTTAGTGCTTCATTAGAGACAACGATTTGTCAAAACTGGCAGCGATTTGTTCTATAAAATTTGGTAGCACTTTGCTTACCTTCTTGCCAGCGGTTTGTCAAACACTTGGCAGCCGTTTGCCCAATAGTGGCAGTGGTTTGTCTGTTCTCATAGAGGTTTGTCATACAGGTCGATCCGCGCATATGATTGTTGACTTAAACACCAAACATAAACACCAAAGCAAACACAACACTTAATCCTAAAAAGATCATTAAAGATTCACTTAAACGACAAAACGGCTATAGATTCGGATTATAATGACAAGTGATCACAGAGTTGATTTGATATCCCTTATTTGAGATTGAAGTGGGTTTCACGAATGCGTCTAGTTATTTCATCATCAAGACTTTCTTCTACTTTCGACCCCTTTTCTTTAAACCAAATCTATCGATTGATGACTTGCTTGAACGTATACAGCTTATGATTGAGACTTGAATTATCTAGTTTCCAGTAGTCGGGGTGGTTGGTTGAAGACCTGCTTAACTATCACTTAAAGGAGTTACATTGTAGTACTCAATGTCACATGCAGATGTCGATGTGGATCATTTCAAGAGGTGTTGTACTTCTTATACTTTTCTGGTTGAGTATAGGGTACTTAAAGGTTTAATCTTTCATCATTCTTCAATCAACAACAGTGCAAGCTTAAGTAACAAATTTGGGGGATTTTACTTCATTTTCAAGTTTGGTATATCGGATTTACTTCAACATGTGGTCACAGCAATAGCCGACAAAATACGAGGTTGGTAAGTTAGCCAGAGAGTTTAAAGGTTAAGATGTAATCAGCAATTCTCACTGGATATTATTATGCTATTCCAAGACAATGGTACTTCACAGTCTAAGCAAAATTTTCAAATATCTTCAACGACATTCATATACAAGATCTTGATTATACCAAGTTTTCTTCATTCTTGCTTCATCTCCTACTACGGTTTATGAAGTCAAGAGTGTAATGGTTCGTTTGGATTTCAATATTTGTGCTTAAGACAAGAACTTATCATGTATATGTGCGTACACAACAATGATGCTTCTGAGGGTTCGAAACCATCATGGGGGGAAATATGTGTACTTTGGTTACCATGTCAACTTCCAAAGGGAAGTAGTCTGCATAAGTGAGAAGAATGGTTGCTGATTCCTTGCATGTACCCCCGAACGGATATTCATCAAGACCTAATGACAAGAAGAAGTAGTATTTGGTGTGGTTTTTCTTCTACAAAACTTTGTTGTGCACTTTAATGACAAATAGATGGTTTTTCAAGGTACATCAACGTTTCAGAATCTTCTCAAGATAGGGATGTTGGTTTGGGGGGAAGCTGATTCAGAAACTTTACTAAAACAGGAGTCTATGAAGAAAGCTTTTCAAGACATGCTGCATGGATTGGGGGAATTTAATCCAACTCATGCATACTATAATGGTTTCAGAACAAGTAAAGACAATGAAGATCCAAGCTGGAGTACAAGTTTCAAGACTAGGAGAACTCAGAAGACATCTTCAGCTTTGGAAGTGCTTTGAAAGACTTTATTTTGTTGTAATTGTACTTGATAGGAATATTGTAAGTAATTTTATATGTCCACATATTGGGGGAAGATTGTTAGCCTTAAAATATGTTGACTAATACGGAATTCCATTAGTTCATAAATAGCCAAACACGTAGGGACTAGATTAGACTTTATAGAATAGTTTAGTTATGTTTGGACTATAAATACCCCCTCCATACTTCCATGGAAGGGTGAGGATAATCATTTGTATCATTAGGTGTACGTGTTTTTCTCTCTCTAGACACACACATCTTTCCCTCTCTACACTTTTCTCTCTAATCTAATAAACATGGCAACTTATTTCTTTTATCTTCCCCGACCTTCGGATCGTATTTTAGGCTTGAATGTTTATGGGTAACATAAACTTAGGAAGGAAAATGAAAGTCATGTGAGCCATGCATAAATAAACTCATCTTAAATCTTAAACTAAGATAAATTGGTTAGATGATTAAAGTTTTCACATTAATATATAACATCATGTGTTGTTTGATTAATTGCTTGATACGTATATGTAAATGCTTAAATGAAAAAACTTTTAGAACATACACGAATTAATAAAATGTACGGTTATGTTGGCAACAAGTAGATGTTTAAAGGATATGTCAAAAATCAACAAGGTGATAACATGATATTTTCTTACATATCCACTTGCCATGATGATTAATTAGTCACATTTAATATGTTCACATGATTGATTATCTTTAGGAACAAGATAGGTTTTCAAAATTTAAAAGTTAATGGATGTTATGTGATTATGTGCTTACTTGTCGTAGTGATTAAATGATGATATGAGAAACATATTTTCATGAGAAATATGTTTTGATGCTATTTGCTTATATGCCTACTTGCCATGATGCTAGTTGATTTCATACTTATTGATAACATGCTAATTGTTTGGATGTCTATTAAGGATAGTAAATCATGAGCTCACAACTCCAACATATTATCGTTAATATGATTATAGGTGCTCAATTGCTTAATTTGAATTCACACCTTACCTACTTATGGTCGTTTGTTAGACATGCATCTTCAAATGGTAGGAAAAATGATTTTCAAAATAAGGACATTAAAGGAAATGTGTATGGTGCACATCTTCATATTTTTCTAAATTTAGAGTAATCTATGCATTTTAGACTGTGCTTGCTTTGAATGCTATTAAGTTCTTAAAACTTGATTTATGCGCTTAGGGATTACGTGAAAGGCATGGAAATGATATGTTGTAAAATCTGAGGTTTACCTTACATCACATAGGTGTTAACTTTGAGAGGTTGTATTTATCTGGGGGGAGAGTAATACACGGTGTCAATTACTCACTTAGGGATCCTTTTATGTCATAACTCGCCATTAGGATTATATACGAGTGAAAAATTATACTAACATTGTTGGTGCAAACATTGCATAAAACTTCTAAACATAATGCACTCTAAGTTTCATTCATATCCTAGTAGTATCTTGAGTAGGCATCACGAATTAAGACTAGGCACGCACATACTTAAAACTAATTAGATATCTATCCCCTCTTGCCTTGAACACTTAGGTCTTGCCTTACACCCTTAAAGTGCTTGTATGTGAAACAATGTGCTCTAATTTGAATATGTATTATGCTTACTTGAGTATGTGATATATTGATGCATGATTGATAATTTTTTCTTATGAATAACTATGTGATGATGTTATACATGTGACTGATTGAATTTATCAACATTTAGATATGTATGATATGATGTTATGCTTGGACTAACCTTTGTATTCAAATCTTCAAATGGTAAACTAACCCATGTTGGAATTGTACATGTGATTGCATTGTTTTTTGTGTGTTGTTTGTTGTTCCTTTTGTCGCCAAGCACACCATAAAGGTGATGCTCTTGACCCATGGATCCCCTCCTTGAAAAAAGGGGGAGCAACGATCTAGGGGGAGCATGCACAATGGTATCGATTCTCTCTTCTACAAAGATATCTACCTTCAAGTGAAAGCCCAAGATCCCTCCTTTTTGATTTGACAAAAGGGGGAGAAGGAAAGAAAAGAACTAGAACTTACAAAGTAGAAGATAATCTACTCAAGCTTGTTAGCCTTACTATTTTAGTTAAGCTGACGTCTAACACGTGAATTAGAATACCTATTGACCAACTGATATATGCAGGGACTTATATTGTAAACATAGGATAGTTAGCTTATGTTAGGCATATAAATACCTCATGACTCTTCATGAGGGGTGTGGATGTTTATTTTCATTTTAATCTAATATTATACAAGTTTTCTCCACCCTCTCTCTACTTTCTCTCACTTAAACAACCATGGTTTACCTTGTTTATTTTTATCAATCTCATCCCCCCCCGAAAAGATGGTTTATTAATCTTGTCAATTGGTATCAAGAGATAACCGGGGGTGTTTTGTATTGTGTGTGTTGTTTCATACTTATTATAGGTTATTTTATACTCATTTTCGTGGGCTTATTTGATGAAAAGTCACGACTTGATTTTTTTTGTTTTGTTTTGCAACAAAAGCCTCAACCTTTCTAGTGTCTTATCAAACTTTATTGAATATCCAAAGAAGTTTGAAGCTTTTTGGTTGTCAGCAGTTTATTTAAAGCTTTTTACAGCTTATTTTTTTATTTTTTCCGTGGGCTTATTTGGTGAAAGAACCCACAGGCTGATATGGTTTGAATATCATCCCCTCTATTTTATCATTTCTGTTGAAGATCTAAAGGGTGTGGTAAGCTTATTGATGGATTGGCTTATTTTTGACACATTTTTTTGGGTTTTTTGAAGTCTGCAAAATAATTAAGCTTGTGCAAAATATGTTGTAACTATTTGTGCGAAATATGCAGGGGTTACTATTTGTGCGAAATATTACATCTTTTTGAAACAAGACTCTGCCAAATTCGTGCGAAATACGTCTGTGCGAAATATGTCTTGTGCGAAATATGTACAGGTGGTGCGAAATAAGTCACAACATGTCTGTGCCAAATATGTATTGACATACTCCGCAAGAGATAACAACCCATGACTCAGACCGAGTCAACTCGGTAATTATCGAGTTGATCGGGTCAACTCAGTTAAAGACTCAACCGAGTCAGCCGAGTCGTAAGTCAGACAGAAAGAAGGGAAGAGAAAGGTCAGACTCAAACCATCAACAATCCATAACTTCACCCATATCAGACAACAATTACAACCTCAATCCAACAAATCTACAAATCTAAACCTATTATCCCATCGTCACATATCACCACCAACATCTATCTAATACTAATTCCAATCTCCATCTCCTCCAACTATCACATGACTCGAACTCAATAACCAAGATCTCAGTTTCCTTTCGTGTGTCACAATTCATTCAAGACCTTCAAAAGATCAAGAAAACGAAAGTAAAACTCCTCATCGATCTGTGAAGGTATAACCCTCATTTAATTTTCAAAATTAAAGAATGATTGATAACGAACTATGTTATAATCCTATCTTTGTTTTGATTGTCACATAAAAAACAAAATACGCACCTACCCGAGACCCTACAAAAGGATCTTGAAGCCTTGTGTCTTTTATGGTCTTCGTGGATTAATGTTAAAATAATTAAGAGGGTGTTCGTTCGTTTTGATATGAAGAAAGAAATGATGATCATTGGGGCGCGTTATGTTTATGAAGATTGATTAGTTGAGAATGAGTTCAGTTGTTGGTGGTGGGAGATTATCATGTGGTAGGCGAATGAAATGATTTTAAGGGTAGAAAATCCCTAATTATTTGGGATTATGATATATATTTGTTTGGTGGATAGGTAAGCTTGGGCCGGGTACAAGTTGTTCAAGAATGGGCCGAGTATTTACAAATACCATTGGCCGAGTTTATGTAATGGATGGGTTAAATTATTGTATATTGGGCTGGGTTATTGTAAGCCAAAAATACTTATGAGATTAATTATTAAGCTGGTGTTATTGGTTTAACACGGGTATAATGAATGATCTGGGTAGTAAAACAAAATGATGTCAGGTAAACGTATAGAAGACCGGGTTTTATTACTTGGACGGGCCGTTCTTATGGAATATTTAATGAGCCGTGTATTCGTTAACATTCACAACACATCAAAAATCATGCTCAACAACACAACAAACACAATACAATACACTAAAAACGATCCTTATCAAAGTTCACATTCACTCTTAAAGGCTAGTATTAGATTTAAATGACTACAAGGATTTTCTACGATGTTACTTATTTAGGATTGAAGTAGGATTTCATGGGGAGTGTACTTATTTCGTCTTTGATTCTTTCTTTCTCCACAACGAATACTTGTTCGGGCATATACAGTTTGTTATAAAGACTTGGATATCTAGTTGCTTTTGTGATTCTTTCTCTCTATACCCACAAAGTAGCTATCACTTTAAGGAGTTACATTGTAGTACTCAGTGTCTCACGCAGTTAAGGAGGTTTCAATAGGTGTTGTATTTTTTATATACTTTTGAGTTCGGGTATATGACACTTAGAGATTTGCCTTTGCATCGTTCTTCGTCACACGGATAGTACAAGATTAAGTCACAAGTCTGGGATTTTGCTTCATTCTCGGGTTCGTTATATCATGTTGTCTCTATTAGTGGTCATCAGTATTAGCCAATAGAATAGATAAGGAGATTTAGATCAGTTTGATCAAGAGAGAATTGTAAAGAGAGTACTTTCTGACATCTTCTCATAGAGTATTGCTTATGCATTCATGGGTTATGATGATAAGTAAGCAGTTCTAGTTGGTTTAAGATGTACACATGTGTATGATGATTCCTCTTGATGTCATCATCATGGAGGGAGAAATGTGTACATCATGGACGCACAACAAGCTCACTTGATCGGGACTTATAATATATGCCGGAGGTTAGTCTGCAAAGATGATTAGTGCTTCAACTTGTTACTTTGGTGTTACCGTTTCGACTTTTGTGTTTTGAGGAATTTGTACCTTTGGTGTACTTTTGGCTGAATTCAATATGACTGGGGCACTTCCTAAGTGAGACAATGTCGATGATATCATTCTTTCCCATAGATTTCCCTAAAATGAGATAGGTCTCTGAGCCGAGCTGAAGGAGGTTGTATGACTGGTATGTGCTTAATTACACATACCGTTTTCCATTAAAACCGGACTTAAATGACCAAAAAACGTACCAAAAATACATTGTATTTGTATGTTTTCATCTATATTGTGCAGGAAACGGATATCCGACAAAAGGACAAAAAAATCGAAGCCAAAACGGACAAAACCGAGCACGGAATGGAAAAGCGTGAAAAGTCAAAGTCAACCAAAGTCAACCCTGACAAAGCCAAAAGTCGAAGACAAAGCCGTAAACGAAGAAATACTTAATGGGCCAACCCGCACCCATTTAATGGGCCGGGTCAACCCATTAAGCTATTTATACAAGTCTAAGAAGCCCAAAAAAATAATAAGTTGAAGGGGCATTTCTGCCAACCCCTCAAACTTATAACCATACAAGGACAAGCCATGCAATAACAACATGAGGGGCTTATCCTGCCAAGTCCTCAAAAGAGTTATAACACCACAAGGACCATCCCTGCAATATAACAATATACCTTGAGGGACTAAAGTTGCCAAACCACCAAACCTTTACCCTGCACCAAATCAAATCGCTGTTTATCTCTTACATTTTCCCGCCAAGCCTAAACACCCATTTTAGCACTATTCACCATCACTTTCCTCAAACCCCACCTTATAAACAGCAATTTCCACCTTGGCAGTCCCTTTTAATCCCATTGGTCCATGATAAAAAGGCAAAGATTGAAGGGATAAGATCAAAAGACTTGGGGTTATACTCAATTTAGACGGCTTGGATGAGCTTTTGAAGTCCTTCACACAACAAACACACTCTTATTTCCTCTCACAAAGAAAGCACAATGGGAAGAAGAAAAAGATTGAAGAAAGACCTAAGTCGTTTTTGTATAAATAGGACCCCCATTGTAGCCATTGAGGCAGCTAGTTTTAATTTCAGTAATTTTACTTTATGTTTTTTTATCATTGTCTTTTAAATTTCAAAGTCTTGTAATTTCTTTTTAAGTTAATGAAAATTTGAGAATTTTATGTTTTAAAATCTGTCTTTAAGCACTTATTGTCTTTAAGTCTTGATTAAGTTACTAAGAACCCTTGTTTTGAACTTTTATAAGCTGTTTTTATTAAGTACATTAAACTGATTAAGTAGCTAAGAAAATTCACAAAAAGAATCCACCCCTAAATTACCACAACTTAATTTTTGGATGATAAGCCAGTTTTGGATGGGCTTATGGACTCTTACTAGCTTGTTTCATACAAGCTAGAGCTTGTAGATAAGCTTTTCAAAGCTTTGTTTGCCTTGTTTTGAGCAAAGGCCTTTGTAAGTTTCAAATTTCAATTTTTAGCTTATTACTGTAGCATTGCTTATTTACTGCTTATTATTGCTTGTTTATGCTTATTTATGTTATTTATTGCTTATGTAGGTTTGTTTTATGCTTCTATGTCATTTGTGCAAGTTTACTTAAAATCTGTCTATTTTAGCTTGTTAAATTGCATAATCTGTTCTAGCTTAATTCATTGCTTATTAGTTGTTGAAATTTGATTAATATTGTCTTTTTAACTTATTTAACAATTGGTATTTTGAGAATTGTGCTTAAATCAGTCTTAATCAATTTTAAAATGACTTTTAAAAACTTAAAGGGGTGTTTGGGTTAAGAGTTAAAATGGGTCAGAATTGTAGTTTAACTGGGTTGGGACACTAGTCATATTTAACTAGCTTAATTTAGTAGTTTTAATATGATTTTAGAGGTTGTCAAAGTTTAGAACTAAATTTTTTTGTTATTAGTCATCATAGTTTAAATCTGTGTTGTTCTAGGTAGCTTAATCCATTCATAGGGTTAGATTTTTGCTTGTTGAGTTTTTATGATGTTTTTAAGTTGGTTTAAGTGTTAAAACAAGTTAGAACTAAGGGTCTTAAGCCTGCAAGTGTGGTTTATAGTTTTACCAATCCTGTCAAAATTTTAACTAAGTGTTGAAAAAAAGAAGAAATAGCTTTTTCATTTGCTCATTGTTGCTTAGTCTTAATTTCAAAATGTTTTTTGAAAGATGATACTTGTTCTTTGAGGTCAAATCTTATTCTGTTTGTAGGTCTTAAGGTTATAAGGATCGGTTTGAGGGCTTATTTTTAAGCTCAAAGTAGGTATTTTGCAAAGATTGAAAATAATTTCTAAGTGTTGAATCTGAGTGAACAACCATTTCCATAAGCTTTTTCATGGCTTATTTGTGTTTCAAACTCCATTTTGTTCGCTGATTGTTATAGCTTATTGGATAAGCTTTTAGGGCATATAAGCTGCTAAACCATAAGGTTCCATCATTAAGCTTAAAAATAAGCTCAAAAGTGGTCCATTTGGCTGTTTTGTTAACAGAATTTAGCCATTTAGCTTTTTAGTTTATTTGAGCTTTTTAGCTTTTGAAATTGCTTAAGTAGTATTTAGTTTTGCTTATTAGGATAGTCTAAATCCCATTTAGCTTATTTCCTTTAGGATAAATCTTATTTGAGCTTATTTGCATTTTAGCTTAGAAAATTTTAAGTTTTTAAGCTTTATTAGTTAATCTGTCATATTAAGCTTAGTGTAGCTTAGGTTCTTTGCTTATTTGTGTTCATTAGAGCTTTTTAGATATAGCCTTTCATCTGTCTTAGCTTATTTTGAGTTTTCTTAGCTTATTTATGTTTAAAATAGCTTAACAGTTTAACATTTAGTCACTTAGTGTAAAATAGCTTATTCTGTCTACTTTGACAGCTTATTTTAGTGCTTATTTGTGGTTTATAAAAAAAGTGCTTTCATTAAAGTTTGTTGTTTACAGCTTATTTATAAGCTGTGTACAAAAGTTTTAAAAAAATGAGCAAAAAGGGGAAGGTGGAAGTCCAAGGTGAGTAGGGCTCGAACCCTGGACCTCACACCCTCAACCCTTATAACACACACACTCTACCACTCGCCCTTGGGTCTTTCTCGGTTTTATCTTGCACAATTAAATATTTAACCATGTTTAGGCCCTTTAAGCTTATAAGCTGTTTAAGCTTTTTAACAGCTTATTTTGATAAGCTGTGTTACCCCTTTTATTTTTCTTAGATGCAACACTGTTTAATCTATTTTTTTTAATTTTTTCAGATTTTTCATAATTCTTTTAGTATTTTTAATCATTTAATTTCATTAAAATCGTTTTTAATTCATAATAAATTATAAAAAAGTCAAAAAAAATCTAATTCTTTTTTAGAAAATTTTCTTTTATCAGATAGAACTTAGGAAAATTAGATTTGCTTTCGTATGGTTAAAATTTCAAAATTTGATTTTTTAAAGAACGGGATTGAATCCCGTTCACGTTTTTCTTGTTTTTAAGCTTAATTCACTTCCGTTTTTGGTCTAGTTTTCTTTGCTCTAGCATTTTAGTTAATTAGGACTTATAAAAGTCAAAAAGATCATTTTAGGACTTGGTATGTGCTTAATTACACATACCATTTTCCATTTAAAACGAACTTAAAAGAATAAAAACATACCAAAAATACATTGTATTTGTATGTTTGCATTTGTATTGTGCAGGGAACGGATATCTCACAAAAAGACGAAAAACCAAGCAAAAAGCGTCAAAACAAGGGCGAGATGGAAAAGTATGTGAAGACGAAGCCCAATCAAAGTCAAGTCA
>BQNB010027313.1:14438-51899 GCA_026074375.1 Tanacetum coccineum | reverse complement strand
GTAAAACCACGAGCTTCCAAGTATGTTTTGTATAATAGAATATATTTCACTTTTATTGGCTTCTTTCCATTGAGCCATTACGAGGAAGTTACCGCTTCTCGATAAGAAGTAGGTTCATTTCCTACCATAAAAGAAACAAAATCGGGTCCAAGCGATTTCTCGACTTTTTTTTGCCCTTTTGCTTCTTCTAGGTTCAACATCTTCTTCCTTGAGTTGATTTTATCTCTCATCTTGGAGATCATTATCATCACGTTGTCTTTGATTTTGGACAACTTCATCATTTATTCTAGATGATCTTCTAATTTCCTTTGTGAACAAGGAAATATATTTTCAAAGAAGGAAGCACTTCTTTATTCCATTATCATATCCTTGTGTATATCCACAAATACAAAGAAACCATAAGCACTACTGTTATGAGCATATACTAAGAACATGCAGTTTACAGTTGATAGTTTTCTTCTCACCATATAGTTCATAAAATTATCTTACTTTCTTTACACGGATATCTAAAAGATAAGTAGCCGATATAATCGCTTTCCCCCACATGCTATGGCTTAAACCAGGACTTACGAACATGGCATTAACCATATCTTCTAAGGCACGATTCTTTTCTATATCGAGAGCAATATATTTGTGTCTTATTTTAAGTTTAACACATAAATTTAGAAATGGAGACACAAATTCACCTCCGATATGACTTCGAACCACCTTGTATCCGATAATAAGTTGATTCTCAACTTATTTATATAGAACAATCTTGTCTATATCCTTACTCTCAAGTAAGTGTACATAGCAATATTTTGTACTACCATCAGCAAATATGATGAAGTACTCGCTATTCGCTACCTTAGTAGGTATCAATTCTAATTCACATAAAACCATGTGAATCCTATCAAGGGTTCGGTTATTTCCGTTTAACCGAGAGAAAAAAAATCTTGTCAATTTGGCTTCAACACAAGTTTTAATTTGTAGTCTGTTTCAATACAAAAATGGGCATCCAATTTGGTTTAATTAGGCAGTCAGCCATGTCATACGTTTAAAGAATCAAATAAGTTAAATTCACACTCATTTTACTAAAATGACCATTAGAAAATATGTTTAGCTTAAACATTTAAAGGTGTAACCCCATATAGACTCAAATTATGTTATTCGTTAACTCAATTTTGATTCAAACACAGAATGAAAGCCAAATTTCACTAAGCAACCATCCGTACAACGCATTGGTTAACTTAGACTCTTTTCCAGATGTGAATCACATCTCCTTTTCCCTTGATATTAGCAGTTGGAGAGTTGTCCAAATTCAATCTCTCCATTCTCAGCTGCATTGAAAGAGATAATCAAACTCTTATCACCATATACTGACATGATACCGAAGTGCTAATCCACCATTACCTAAGGTCAGATTCCCTCATAGCCTCAGTTTTTATGTCATTCAGACCATATAACGCATAGTTATGACACATAAGGTTTTTGAATGCTTCAAAGCATCTACCGTACATGTAACTCGAGTATCGGTCTCCCTTTTAACAAGTTAGAGAGTAGATCCTTTAATGTCACTGGTGACATTCCAAATATATTGTTAATACGAGGTCCCATGATTAGTTTAAAACTAATCTGGTATATTAAAAACGTGCTCAATCATATAGTGTTTCTTAACAAAACCAATTTTAATCGACTTTTGTTTAAAACACTAATGTTTTGTAAGATCCGTTATACAAAACCACTTTAAAGGAAGTCTTTCGACTAAACAATTAAACAATATAGCCTATTACATAATGTTTTTAAAAAAACGCATAAGTAATATGATGTTGTCAATTTTCATTAAGAAGATCTTAATAGATATGTTTCACATGATCTATTTCTACAATGAAACTCAACAAGGTTTCAGTAGATCCACTATACTAAAGAAACTCAACAAGGTTTCTATAGAACTTTGTACCAACATCCTCTTTTTTGTACTTGTGTTCCAATGACTCTCATAATTCTTTGGCAGTCATGGTCTTGCAGTACACGTTGTACAAAGAGTCCAACAGACCATTCAGAACATAGTTGTGACAACAATTATTCACAAAATAGAAAAGGATGGTATATAACCAGATATGATAATAAAACATGATATAATTAACAATATCACTTGATTCAAGAAATTATTCATGAGTTTATCCAAGACGACGTTAACCGTTATCTAATAAATAACAACTCTGTATTTTATGAGATAAGTTTCAAGAACTCCAACTGTTTGGTTTCAATGAATCTATTTCCAAAATCTAATAAAATAATAACTCTTATAATAATATATGAAATTAGTTCAAAGAAACCTACATTCTACTACTGGTTATTCAATAAACAAAATTCGTCTTGATTTTTGCAAACATGAAAGTAACATTCAAACAAATACATGGCGTCACCAATTACATTTTTACACAAGGAGTATTCACAATCGTATTGTCATCCCTAAAAATAAATCAACGAGGAACAAACAGTTAAATAAAAAAAAGTACATCAACCAGTAACCAAGAAATTCCAGTCATGATTTCTATAAACCTTGTATCCCGTATCTGCTTCAAAGAAACTCAATCATCAAGAGAAAATCAATCGTTGGTTTCAAAGAATCAACTAGATCTTTAATAGAAACTCAATCTTGGTTTCAAAATTAACTGATCTGAACTTACTACTTGCATCTAAAAAAATCGTAATAGAACCTATAATTCCAAATCTGTAACTTAAATTCTTGTATAATTAAAACTAAAACTTATTTCCAAAGAAACTCATCATGGTTTCGGACAGAAAACATTTGTATAACAAAATTTTGTCTAATACATAATAATTCCGATTTAAAAAAAAACAAAAAAGTGATTTTAATGTATGTTATATACATAATCTGTTTAAAGACTGTTGGGGAAACATGTACACTTTTTGTTAATGTAAATATCCGAATTAAATATAATAAATAAAAAAACAGAAAATAAAGTATCAGAAAATTAGAATAACAGACAGAAAGGGTAGAAGCATAAGAAGATAACTAGAACGATACATTAAATACAGCAGTAAAAGTCGTCTAGTAAATAGGCATACGTGTTGGACAAGAGTGTGGCATCCCTAAAAAACAGAATCGCAACATTTTTTTTTCCCTTTCTAGGGTAACAACGTTTCAAAAGCCTGTTGTAACATCGTGTGACACCCTCAGAATTCATTTAAAATAATTTAAGCCCTTTCGTTATTATCAATTGAATTTTTGAAGTTCATTTAAAATTTACGTGTAACTGCCGAGAAAGTATCTCGCTTTTATCTGATAACCATCTCCCGGAGCGAACCGAGATGCCTAAACGTTGTAGTAATTTTGGCAATAGCCACCGTTTTACATTTTATGACGATATGTAAATTTCATAATTGTTCCTGATGGATACGCATTATTCGTTTCGTACTTGCGATAATCGAGGTTTCCTATAACAATGACTTATAACATGTAAGACTTGTGAAATTAAACAAGTGAGAAGCACTAGCAATATAAAATGGAATAGAAAATCATTTGTCCGACCTCTCACTCCCACCCCGCACCTCCCCTTTTGTCTTGTCGGACCCAAACAAACACCACAGCACCCTTGATGAACACGTTTTGTGAAACCAACCAAGAAGACAAAACAGCCTTATCACAATGATTTGTTATAAACTTGAGGATATGATTGGGGAGATCAAATTGGTCCCATTCTTGTCCCTTAGAGCTCTGTACACACAACAGCACGAAACACGGAAACCAACACACTCTAAGTGTGTGGAGCGAAGAACTTAGTTTTAAGTACCATATTTCATTACATATTTCAGTCATACCACACGACCCACATGGACACACACATAAATCACTTGTTATTTTATAATCGCTTTTTCTTTTTCTTTTCTCGTCTGCTCACCTTAACTTCACAACGGCACAATATCATAAACACAAAACAAAACCATAGTATTTTTTTTTCAAACAATTAATATTTTCAGTTCTAATGGGAAAAAAAACATACATACAAAACCATACATTTTTCACTTTCAATCATTTACTTTTGAAGACTAGTTGAAGGTTTGATCTTTTAAAATCATTCGGGTATAAAATAAACAACGTTTGGGTTGTTCTTGATCTTTGTTCATCTCTAAAAACCATTTTTCTTTGTAAGTCTTCAAAACTTCAAATAACTTGTACTTCCTTACTTCTCTTGATGCATAAATCTTTGTTGTACAACTTGTTTTGTAAAAAGAATGATTTTGAAACTACATAAACCTTAAAAATGTATACTTATGGTTGGAAATTTATAAAAATAAATATAAGGAAAACATAGTTTTGTGATTGTGGTTATTTTCATGTGATAATATTTGTACTTTTGAGCTTATTGTATTCGGCTTATATTTGTGAGTTTATTTGAGAGCTTGTTTAATTATTTTGACCATATTTTAGTATATATACACGCGAAATAAAATGGAAAATATAAAGAATATTGTTGTGACTTATTTTCTTGTAACTTAGTTTTATTTTGGATATTGTTAGTTTATTTTTTAAAGGATGACTTAATCCATAAAATCAAATAAGGCTTAATGGGCCTACAAGCCTACGTCACCCACAACATAAGCCGCGGCCCAAGCTTGTACATAAGTTTATGGGTTTGGCTTGTTATGTCTTGGCTTATTATAAGCTTGTGGTAGCTTATTGATAAACCTAGAACTTGTTTGTTATCTTTTTAGTATATCAGACTTATTTATTTCATACTTTGGCATTTTAAAGGCTTATTAGGCCTAAAAGCCCGATAAGTGTTTTAGAGACTTATTAGACTTGTTTTAAATGGAAAACAATTGTATAGAGTTTTTAAATTGTAAATTGTGATTTGGAAGTGGTTTGAAATTGGTTTTTAATAAAGTCTACGACTTTGGAAAAATGAGTAAACACGAACGGGTCATGCCGAAATTTTGTAAAAATCTCATACTTAGAAATTATTTAGAAAACATAAATAATAAAATGTTTTGACTAAATTACTTAACGATTTGGAAATGTCAAATTATAAATAACAAATCCTTGAAAAAAACTAAAGTTAATCAGAATAAAATTATAGGAATAGTATAGAAGAAGCAGGTGAAATCAATAGATAGAAATTAGATTATGGTTTTCAGTTTTTTCTCTAATTATTCAATAGAGCTCACGACGTGGGTTTTTTATATACCCAAAAACCCTTTTTTAATATGGGAACACATTTCACACATTTTCAAAGTGATGAAGTAAAATGCAATGATTTTTAAGGAGTTTAGTGGAATGAGGATAGTTGACCAGTAAGTTGACTTTAAAAATATCAAGTCGGTAGTGATTGCTTTGTTATTGCAAGAGATGGAGTATGATGTTTTAAAGGGAATTGATATATACACATATAGATTCGACTTGTGCACATAAAACCAAATGTAAATAGACTGTTATATCCATTTGACCATCTTTTAATTTTTTTGCCTCTTGTCAATTTTCACCCGCCTGAGAGCTAATTTCCATCCAACCAAATAATTTAACATATTTTATATTGAATGATAAGAAATATTAAAATGAGGCTTATCTTTGTTCATCCAAAGGCAGAGGCATGGATGATTACTAGTAACCTGTTGGATAAAACAATTGTGGGCAAACTATAACTCAATAAATTAATTCAGACAAATTATACAAATCTACAAATCAAGCAACACATTAATCAATAATAAATAAATAATCTTCCATAAATTTCAAGCATAACCGGGTTCAATGCAAGTAGGAAACATTGATTTTCAGTTTACAAATTGAAACAAATGTATGAGAATAAGTAAAGATTTCTCAAAAATCAAGAAGAAAATGATTATGTCAATTGTCAACAGTAAAAAAGGTCTGCGAAATCACATCACATGACAAACGTGTTTGATAAAACTATGTGATTTAGCGCTAAATGATTATTCACTTAGAATGATTTGTTCACTCCGAACCAGAGTGTTTTTCTGAATAATAACATGATGTTTGACAAGTATTCTGAATGCATATTTTATTCAGCTAAAATTACCATTTTAACATTTTGTATAGGAATATACATTTTTAAATTGTTATCTGCCTTGATGTGTAACTCTAAACTATGAGTAATTGTTAAAAGTTCATATGTTTATTCTTGCGCATTTTATATACACATTTTTTTGTTTATTTTTTGAGTTAATATTAGTTTTAATATCTAGTTGTATAAATTTATTTGTTACAATAATATACAAATGCATAAACTTACCAAAGTTAAAACATCATATAGAAAAAAATAGAAAAAGATGATTAATAAAATTATTTGGGATAAATTAGTTTTTTATATTTATAAAGGAAAGATAAAATATGTTCGAAGTAGGTGCTCAGGTTGGATATTAAAATGATAGATCAACAATAATAATATATAAGTTACACAAAATCATTATAATAAAAGGTCTTCAATAACCCACTGAATCAATTTGCATCTCTTGGATGCTGAGCTATTAAACTCCTAGCAGAACGAATAAGCGGCGTAAGAAATGTTATCAAACAACAACAATCCTCTGACCAATTTAGCATTATGCTATAAGAAGCTATCACACACTCCTTCAAATTAATTAGCATGTGAAAAGATAAATAGTCGATTGTAAATATATAAATGTGATTCATGGTTAGTGGTTGACGATAGAATCATGGAAGTGGATCAGTAACCCCGCATAGTGGAGGCCCCAAACAATCTCAAGTTAAAGAGACTTAGAAGTGCATAAAAAACTGGAAAAAAGAAGATTCAAACTTAGAAACAATATGAGGGCATAACCAATCCTATCACTCTTATATTTATGTGTACAAATCACAATGATATGTGAAACAATCAATTCCCTTTTTTAAAGATTACACACTAAACTTTCTCACATGGTAACATATTTATGGTAATCAAAGTGATGGCATCAAAGAATCTTCAGTTGATGCTTCATTGCCTAAAAATACACAAAGTTTTCAAGCTAAAAAGTCTTACGATATATGAGCAGTTATACACCAAATTATTACATTCCTATCCAACAAAAAGTAGAAGAAAAGTTAATAAGAAAATGAGTGAGTTCAAATATTTAAGTATACAAAAATCACCACTACATAAAAACATAAAGGCAATCCCATAATTAAATCTTCACAGAACCATTCTCCAAATCTTAACTTTCTACGCCCATTGTTTTAAAAGACAACAAAAATGCTCAAGAAACTGGATTAAAGTCACATACTAATTATGAAGTGAAATCCATGACCTCAAGATAGTCTACACACGATGCCATCAACAATCCAAACTGTCCCAACCAATTATGCAAACAACACTTACAAACACACTACAGAAAGATCACTTTCCAGCAAAAATACAATCTTCTTAAGACAAAAGTTCCACAAAGAACATGCACCAAACAAAGACAAAAGTGCTCGATCTGGGACTTTGATTTTAAATTGAATCCTACAGTTGAGATATAATATAAAGGGGCATTTGTGTAATTTCATGATCCTAGCTTATATAATTTTATAGGGTTGGTTTCTTTCTCTTTCATTTCCACCACCCCTTTCTTTTTTAATTATTTTTAACAGAAACCCTAACTCTAGATCCATCGTCATGGTCCAAAACTCCGGCGAATGTCTGATCATCCACTCCGATGGACATCGATCCCACCACCCACCACCGCCGTTCCCCCAGCCCCCCCACACCCCCCCCCCCCCACCGTTCACCCCCCCCCACCCCCAACATCAATAGGCTCCTCAATACGCGACTGGCATTGTGGTTCTTACTAATCAAAATACCTAATTGTTTTTAGATGGGCCCAAAACGAAAATCAAATCTTTGATTGATTTATTGTTATGTTGGTTTAATTATAAGTGGAAGGCAGAATCTTTGAGAAACTAAGATTTGACGCAAATCTCTATCCTCTAGATTGTTACGCACTAAGTAACCATGGATGGTATAATTTTTCTTATTTATTATAATTAATGACTCTAGTGTTATGGTTAATGCTATTATTGAATTGCCATTAGAAATACGAAATGGTTCATAGGATTATAACCTTTAGAAATGAGTCTGATCTGTATCATTTTATGCATCAATTTGTTTATTTCTATCTGTAACTTAAGAAATGAAAATAAATGGGATAAAAAATTTCATTTAAATTATTGAATTTAACTAGGTGAAATGATTTTTATTGTGTTATAATAGCTTTATCGAGTGACGGGTTTTGTTAAACGTGGCAATCAGATGTAAGCAAACTGAGTTATCAGTGTTAAACGCTTCAGTAGTTTTCAGATTTTGTTTGTGCTCTATTTAGAATTTGTTTATGAACCTCAGTAAAATAAACTTTAAGAGGGTATTGTTTATTTAAGTGCTTATCCTCTTAAGCAGATGATGATGTGTCATTTTATACACTTTTCGGGGTCGTTTAACCCCCTAAATCGTGCATTTATGCCCAAAATAGGTACTTAATCGTTCTTTTTAGGTATTCAGCATTTGGAGGAAATACACGTGACTTGGGCTCATTTGGAGAAGAAACGGACAAGACTACGGACCTACACCAACATCTCTCAATAATTTCTACTTAGAAACTAGAGACGGCGTCACAGATTACACGTGACACTGTCACAAAGCATACCAAGACGGTGTCACAAGATCTCAAGACGAATCAGAATGTACGACCAACCCATTACAATAATAATTCAATTCATGACGCGTCACATTAAAACGCGAGCTGTTCACAATGTGAGTTTTCCTATAAATATAAATCCGTTTTTAGGGTTTTAAGTGTGTAACTTTAGAGTAAAAGAAAGGGACGAATTCCTAGTTCATTTAGCAGCTGTTAGGGACGATTTAGGGACTCAAAAACCCAATTTGTACTTCCTTTATTCATGTTTTTTATCAAGTAAGACTAACTTAATCATTCAAATATGTCTTGTTGTGTGATTCTTATCTTTCTATATGCCTTATCTTTAACATGATTGGCTAAAAAACCTTCTATTGTGTTAATTTTATGATGTATGAAACCTAGATGTAATCTTAGTGGTGTTTGCTTCTTTGATGATATACAATGTTAGTCCTTAGAAACCAGCTTTTGTCAGTTACGCCTCTTGATATGTCTAGGAAGAACATACTTGTAGAAAGGATACCAGTGGGTAACAGCTGCATACTACCTTGCCCCTAATATGGTTGATCCCTCTTAAGATATTTCAATTGCATTTAATATACTCTTAGGGGCCTTGTAATAGTCTTCATACTACCTAACTTGTGCGTTTGCCTTAATGGTAATATTTTAAATAGATGTCTGTTTCTTGTAATTCGTTCATGACTATAGGAAATAATTACATAGATCATCACAAGTGTGAACAAAGCAACAGAAACTAGAGAAACACTAGGGATTAATACATGATGTAAATAAAACACAATTTATTATATTGTTATCACCAGTAACCCCCCCTGCCCCCCAGCTTAGAGTATATTTATTTTTAATAGTAAAACCAAGACAACCTCTCAAACAAAATAAATTTACTGCTTTTATAAATATAAAAACACAAAAAAAATCTTCTCTCAACCTCTAGAATTCCAGTTATAAACCGTGATCAGCCTTCCCAGCCCTATCCCTAGAGAATAGAATAACACCCCTGAGTCTTGTCTATACTACACTACAACGATTAGGTACACTGCCTAGGGAGTTGTAAAACTTCTTGTAGAAGTCCCTTACGACAACCGCAACAAGTTTTTGGCAACCGCTGTCGGGGAATAGTTAGGTTTTGATCATAGTTTAACTTAGTTCTACTTACTTGAATCCTTTCATGTAAGATTTAATTTCCGCATATTAGCTTTCTCGTTGTCTATCTTTTCTTTGTGTTATCTGTTTCGTAACCCATTCTCAACAACCACCATGGGAGACGAGAATCCTATCCGCACTCTAGGAGACTACTCCAAACCTAGCCATGAGGGTAATAAATAACCACAAGCTCCCATAAGGAAACAATGTGGTGCCTCTCTCGATCTGACAAATCCATCGTTTGGTGCCAAACTGGATTCTCATTACACGGACATTCGTTCCGAGATCCAAACCAACACCTATAGGATTTTCCGGAAACTAGTGGACTCACTTGACCTTGACGGTGAAAATAAGGAAATAGCACGCCTCGCGGTTTATTTCAATTTCCATTTGCGATCCAGCTAGCATTGAGCTTGAACGTCATTCCAGCAGGTCAGTAACACATGGGACAGGATCTTTGTTGCGGTTTGTCATAAGGACTTCTACAAGAAGTTTTACAAACTCCCTAGGCAGTGTAACCTAACCTTTTGTAGTGTAGTATAAGGCCACAGACTCAAGGTTGTTATCGTTCTCTAGGGAATAGTTGGAAAGGCTTGATCACGGTCTAACAGAATTCTAAAGGGTTTGAGAGAAAATTCTTTTTGTGTTTTTTTAAAATATTTTATGAAAGCATGTAAATCAATATATTGGGAGTTTTGAGCAAATGTTGGGTTTAGCTATTAAACTAAATATAAACTACGCTAGTGGTGATAACAATATAATAAAAGATTGTGTTTATTTAATTATGTATTGCTCCCTAGATTGCTTCTCCTAGTGTTGTTGCTTTGTAACACTTGTGATGATCTATGTAATTATTTCCTAATAATGAACGAATTACATGAACTTAGCCGTACCTATTTAATATTCCGTTAAGGCAACGCAACAAGTAAGGTTATAATGAAGACCTATTACAAGGCCCCTAAGAGTATATTAAAATGCATATTAATATAATATTAAGAAGTGCTCACCATATAAGGGGCAGAGGTAGTCTGAAGACTGTTACCAACGATGGTATCCTTTCATACACAATATTTTTCCAGACAGATCAACAGCGATACACCAAAAGCAGGTTATTCTCAAAGCGACTAACATGCAATTCATCACAAGAACAACACCACAAGATCTACATCCAAGGTTTTATACAATCATAAATAAAGACATAATAGAAGGTTTAGCCAACATTTATAAGTAAAGCAAAACAATAATGAATCAAACAACACATAGACATATTGAATGATTAAGATACTCTTACTTGATTAAAACATGAATTAAAGAGAGTACAATAGGGTTTTAAGGCCCTAAAATTGTCCCTAACAGTTGCTAAATGAACTAGGGTTCGTCCCTTTCTTTTACTCTAAAGTTACACACTTAAAACCCTAAAAACGGATTTGTATATATAGACGACATCGCGTGTTAATCGTGACGCCGTCATGAATAGAATATTCTAGATAATGGGCTGGGTCGTACAATCTGAAGCCGTCTGGAGATCTTGTGACGCCGTCTTGAGATGGGTTTGTGACGCGTCACGTGTAATTTGGTGACGCCGTGCCCCTTCATGAGTTAAAATTCTTGAGATATGTTTGGTGTAGGTTCGTAGTCTTGTCCGTTTCTTCTCCAAATAATCCCAAGTCACGTGTAATTCTTCCAAATGCCCTCCAAATGCAAAATCATGAAAAGGAACGATTGAGTACCTAATTTTGGGCATAAATGCACGAATTTAATGCTGTTAAACGACCCCGAAAGTGGGTATAAAATGACACTTTATCAAATACTCCTACACTTAGGATTTGCTTGTCCCCAAGCAAATGGGCTTTTATACCTAGACAATAGCAATTGAGGTCATTTTAACCTACTCTTAAAAAAGTATATTACAACACAACCATCTAGACCTTTAATTAAAAGCACAAAAAAGTATATACTCACACCTCCACAAAAGTGTTTGGGATCTCCTTTCACTTGTGATATAATAAATAATAACATAAAGGGAACCGAAAAATCAACAACTCATTACCTTCATAGCATATAAATTACCAAGGCATGGTTAAAGGATCAAAACCTCCACCTCTAGGCGTAAGCATTATACATTACTATCTAAGAGGTCCTTTTTTAAAGGGTTGTGGAGTTGTAAGTGTGAGATAACATATAATGGAAACGGAAACGATGGGATACATATGTGGGCTTTGGGATGAAATTTATAGGGAAGGGTTAGCTAATTTATTTACACGCATAAACACTTTGGTTTGTTGCTAAGCGAGACTCGATGAAGATATACAACATCTACAACAACTCTAAACATCAATCTCTTCTTTTTCTTTTCTATTTTTTAATAACATAATACATCACAAAAACACGGGGTTTATACACCGTACCGCCTACACTTGATCTTTTACATGCTGATATTTACAATTAACTAATGACATATCCCAATTTGAGTTGGATCAAAATAACAAGGAGATCGTCTAACAAACATATATGGTAATTGATTAACTTTTTCTTCCCCATTCTTCCACGAAATAAATTCTACCATGAATCCCAATCGTTCCAAAACTGTATTTACAAGGATAAGGACTTAGCAACCGTGTAATCAATAATTAACTTAGGTTAACACAATAATGTACTAAAAGCAAGTACATAAAAGGTAGGCTAAGGCGATTTGGGTGTAACGATTGGTGTAAGGGTGAACAATGTTCTTTATTAATAGTCCGGCTTAACCAGAAAATTATGAGAACCGTGAAAAAGGATAGGCTCGGAGGGTTGTACTAGGGGTATCCTGCACTAAAGATGAGTACATGGCAAGGGTGTGGGATAGTTATATGGAATCGTTGTACCATCATAAACAATTACAGGCTTAAAACATGGGTTAATCCTAATGCCTCTTTCAAACAAATCCTAACATTTACTATGCGGTCTCGGAATGCATCACAAAAACAAATTCTAGAATTTAATATAAAACCGGTACACTCTTATAATCCTAAAGTAACCAATACCAATGTTCCAGAAAAGGCGACAAAACAACGCATACACATCCGTAACGACAAAATAGACACACATGATTGCCCACAGAATCAGTCCTTAAACTCGAATAAGCTAAAGATAACATCTAAGGGCGAACCTCACATTTTTGGGGGTGGAATTTGAGGGTTTTTTGTGATAAAAGTAATATAAATTCCCTATCCATGAGACGCTCTAAGTACTGGTTTTTTTCGGTATGTTGTCAAATAAAAGATTTTTAAGTTTGGTCAAAATCACCTTTTATGTTATGTTTCGATATATTACCCATTATTTTAAGGACAAAGCAAATGGCAAATGAAAGGAATAGTTTCTAAGGCTTATTTTCCCCCTACACTTAAGTTGAACATTGTCTTCTATAAAAGTACCCATAAAAACGAATAAAGGGAAACGAAAACAAGGAAAAGAAACTAGTACTCTCCTAGTTTGCTTAATAATGGAGATGAAACACGTGATAACTGGTTAAATCGTCCTCTAAGAATCATCCGACGAAACTTCCTAAGAATTTCCAAAGCTTCTTCTCATCAAATATAACCTAAATCAAAACAAAGACAACTATAAACCAAGCATAAAAATGTGGCGATATACAAATATACAATATGAATTTAGGGTTTGACTCGATAAAGCAGTAAAGATAGGATGAGAGAATTGTCAAACTTATTGGTTTTGCAGGTTTATAACAGAAGATTACATATTTTAAATGTTATGCAAGTTTTATTTTCAAAAATAATTAAAAACTTTAAGTTTTCTGGACCTGGGCGTTTGACGCCGTCAGAGAATCCTGACCCCGTCACAGGTGTCGTGGTGACGGCGTCGCGTGTAAATCGTGACGCCGTCTCCATGCTCTGTGAAAACTCAATTTTTGTTTTTGATGAAAAATTTCCTGCACTCATTCTTATAAGTTATTTTCCTATACAAAATGCTGCATAACAACCTGAGAATTAACAATTCAATCATATGACTCAAAACTGACGCGAATTAATCTAAACAATTTATTTCAAATGTTTGAATTTGGTTCTAAAAACCAGATATTTCCCCTGCGCTTATCTTGTTGCAAAATACCTTTGATTGCAGATAAGACGAAGTTACAAACAAACAAACATGATTAATAACTAATTAAACAACATAATAAAACAAACAATAAAGAATAGAACCACAAGACACTCCTAATATACGAGAAAAGTAAATAACGCTTGTTTTTGTTCGAGTCACGAGCCTGACTCTACCCTTATTTAACAGATAAAGAGGAGGGTTCCCCTACACTTGAGTTCAAGTGGGGGTGATAGTAACGATACATACCATCGTGATGAGAAGGAGCCATACGTTAAGAAATTTGTTGTTGAATAATAGACTCTAAACGGCGTGCTTCTAGAATTATACCTCTCTCTACTTCATTTGGCCTATCAAATAAAATAAGTTCTTCTCCTAGAGGAGAAACATCCTTAGATTCTAATCCCCAATCATCATCAAACATCTCCATTTGAAATATCAAACACCTAGGGATACACTTTTTCTAATAAACCCGATTAAATCATAATGTCTCTATGAGGGTCATCTATACATGTGTTTATAATAACTATACACACCCTTAGGATGGGAATTTGCCACGTGAGGTGAAGGTGGTGTTTGAGTTGTTAAATATTCTACTACCTTCATCCTAGAACTATCCAAACTATGTGGTTTGATGGGTGGTTCGGGGCCTATTACGTCTCCTAGACTTACATCTAAGGATGGACTATTGAGTAAAGGTTGAGGCTCCGGTCCATCAAAACTAGGAACTTCCTTAGAACTAAAGGAGTGTTGTGATTACAATTCAAGCCTACTTCCTCTAGTTTTGTTTCGTTCAAAGTTTCTACCTCTATTAATGTTCCTAAAGTCTTTTCTACTTCTTCCGGGTAAGTCACGGGCGGTGTGTATTCCTCAAATGACGGTAGGGTTTGTGTGGTACTCTCAAGGCTTGTAACTCCTACCTCATTATCCATCGTACTTAGGCTATCTACAAAGCTTATTTATTATCTAACCATGCCATGTACCTAGGTACTGTACCCTAAACCAAATATCATCCCCAACTATTTGAGCATTTTGGTTGCTATTGTTTCAATCAGAAAATAGCGCTTGTTGGTGCTACATTTTTTTTATCCAAATGAATAAAATCCTCTAATAGCAAAAAATACCCTTGCTCCTATATCACTAAACTTCCTAAGATCCGCTTCTGTTGTCAAATTGATGATATGATGGGATAACGAGTCAAGATGTTTAAAAAAGATTTCAATTAGGGTTCATATACTAAGGCCATGATTTAGGACTTTTCGGATTACGTCTTTGAAACGAGTCCACGAATCTGTAGAGAATGCATCTAGATGTTGTTGGAACACCAAAGTTATTACGGAAGAAATGCCATCAAACTTACCTATGCTAGAAATACCAATACCAATCATTATAATTTACAAATTTACAAATGTTACGAACAAAAGGCACAAAGAAAAAGATAGGCTACAAGAAAGCTAATTGGACAGGAAATTAAAGTCTTACTTGAAAGGATTCAATCAAGTAGAACTAAGTTAAACTATGATCAAAACCTAACTAATCCCCGGCAGCGACGCCAAAAACTTGTTGCGGTTGTCGTAAGGGACTTCTACTATAATGTTTTACAACTCCTAGGCATGTACCTATCGTTGTAAGTGTAATATAGGCAATACTCCGGGGTTGTTATCGTTCTCTGAGGGAATATTGATTGGGAAGGCTTGATCACGTCTAACAATATTCTAAGGGGTTTCAGACGAAGAATCCTTTTTGTGTTTTTATGGTTTTTTGAAAGCAGTAAAAAATCATATATTGGAGAGGTTTGGTTAGTTTATAGCTATTAAACTAAATAAAAACTACGCTAGTGGTGATAAAAAAATAATAAATGCACTGTGTTTATTTAATCCATTATTCTCCCTAGATTGCTTTCTCTAGTGTTGTTGCTTGTCACACTTGTGATGATCTATGGTAATTATTACAAAGCCCATGAACGAATTACACGAACCCGCTGTCTATTTAATATTCCGTTAGGGCAACGCACAAGTAAGGTAGTATGAAGACTATTACAAGGCCCCTAAGAGTATATTAAATGCATTTGAAATATATTAAGAGTGGATCAACCATATAAGGGGCAAGGTAGTATGAAGACTGTTACCCGATGGTATCCTTTCTACACAATCATGTTTTCCTAGACATATCAACAGCGATACAGACAAAAGCTGGTTTTCTAAGACCTAACATGCATATTCATCACAAGAACAACACCACTAAGATCTACATCCTAGGTTTCATACAATCATAAATAAACACAAATAGAAGTTTAGCCCCAAGCATGGAGTGAAGCAAGAACAATACTGAATCAAACAACACATAGACATATTGAATGAGTTAAGAAAATCTACTTGATTAAACATGAATTAAATGAGAATACAATAGGGTTTTAAAGGTCCTAAAATCGTCCCTAACAATTGCTATTTTACTCTAAAGCTAACACACTTAAAACCCTATCAACGGATATTTTTATATATACGAAAGGATCGTTTGTGACGCGTCACGATTAACACGCGACGCCGTCACAACGATTTTCCTATATATAAAAATCCGTTTTTAGGGTTTTAAGTGTGTAGCTTTAGAGTAAAAATAGCAACTGTTAGGGACGATTTTAGGACCTCTAAACCCTATTGTATTCTCTTTAATTCATGTTTTAATCAAGTAAGATTATCTTAATCATTCAATATGTCTATGTGTTGTTTGATTCATTATTGTTCTTGCTTCACTCCATGCTTGGCTAAACCTCTATTGTGGTTTATTAGATTGTATGAAACCTACGATGTAGATCTTAGTGGTGTTGCGTCTTGTGATGAATATGCATGTTTAGTCCTTAAAAAAACCACTTTGTAGTATCGCTGTTGATATGTCTAGGAAAACATGATTGTGTAGAAAGGATACCATCGGGTAACATTCTTCATACTACCTTGCCCCTTATATGGTTGATCCACTCTTAATATATATTTCACATGCATTTAATATACTCTTAGGTCCTTTGTAATAGTCTTTCAACTACCTTACATGTGCGTTGCCTTAACGGAATATTAAATAGACAGCGAGTTCGTGTAATTCGTTCATGGCTTAGGAAATAATTACATAGATCATCACAAGTGTGACAAAGCAACAACACTAGAAGAAGCAATCTAGGGAGCAATACATGATTAAATAAACACAGTCTTTTATTATATTGTTATCACCAGTAGCGTAGTTTATATTTAGTTTAATAGCTAAAACCAACCAAACCTCTCAAATATATGATTTTACCTGCTTTCATAAAATATAAAAACACAAAAAGAATCTTCTCTCAACCCTTAGAATTCTGTTAGACCGTGATCAACCTCCCATCTACTCCCCCAAGAGAAATGATAACAACCCCGTAGTCTGCCTAAATTACTCTACACGATTAGTACACTGCCTAGGGAGTTGATAAACATCTCGTAAAGTCCCTTACGACAACCGCAACAAGTTTTTGGCGTCGCTGCGTGGGGGAATAGTTAGGTTTTGATCATAGTTTAACTTAGTTCTACTTGCTTGAATCCTTTCAAGTAAGATTTTAATTCCTGTCATTAGCTTTCTTGTAGCCTATCTTTTTCTTTATGCCCTTTGTTCGTAACATTTATAAATTTGTAAATTATAATGAATAGGTATGGTTATTCTAGCATAGAAAGTTTTGATGTATCTTCCGTAATCAACTCTTGGTGTTCCAACAACATCAAGATGAATCTCTCTACGATTCGTGGACTCGTTTCAAAGACATAATCCGAAAAGTCCCAAATCATGGCCTTAGTATATGGACCCTAATTGAAATCTTTCTTAAACATCTTGACTCGTTATCCCGTCATATCATCAATTTGACAGCAGAAGGGGATCTTAGGAAGTTTAGTGATATAGGAGCATGGTATGCTATAGAGGATTGTATTCATTATGATAAAAAAAATGTAGCAACCCAACAAGCGCTATTTCTGATGAAACAATAGCAAATCCAAATGCTCAAATAGTTGGGGATGATATGGTTAGGGTACAGGTACCTAGGTACATGGCATGGTTAGATTATAATAAGCATGTAGATAGCCTAAGTACGATGGATAATGAGGTAGGAGTTACAAGCCCTGAGAGTACCACACAAACCCTACCGTCATTTGAGGAATACACACCGCCCGTGACTTACCCGGAAGAAGTAGAAAAGACTTTAGGAACCCCGATAGAGGTAGAACCTTTGAACGAAACAAAACTAGAGGAAGTAGGCTTGAATTGTAATCACAACACTCCTTTTAGTTCTAGGGAAGTTCCTAGTTTTGATGGACCGGAGCCTCAACCTTTACTCAATAGTCCATCCTTAGATGTAAGTCTAGGAGACGTAATAGGCCCCGAACCACCCATCAAACCACTAGTTTTAGGATAGTTCTAGAAGAAGGTAGTAGAAAATTTAACAACTCAAACACCACCATCCCTCACGTGGCTAATACCCATCCAAAGGGATTGTATATTTATTATACACATGTATAATGACCAAGTAGACATTATGGATTTAAATCGGGTTTATTAGGAAAAAGTGTATCCCTAGGTGTTGATATTTCAAATTGAGAGATGTTTGATGATGATTGGGGATTAGAATCTAAGGAAGTTTCTCCTCTAGGAGAAGAACTTAGTTTATTTGATAGGCCAAATGAAAGTAGAGAGAAGCAATTATCTAGAAGCACGCCGTTTAGAGTCTATAATTCATACAACAAATTTCTAACGTATGGCTCCTTCTCATCACGATGGTAGTATCGTTACTATCATCCCCCACATGGAAACTCCAAGGTGTAGGGGAACCCTCCTCTTTATCTGTTAAATAAGGGTAGAGTCAGGCTCGTGACTCGAACAAAAACAAGCGATATTTACTTTTCTCGTATATTAGGAGTGTCTTGTGTTTTAATTCTTTATTGTTTGTTTTATTATGTTTGAATTAGTTATAATCATGCTTTGTTTGTTTGTAACTTCGTCTTATCTGCAATCAAAGTTATTTTGCAACAAGATCAAGGCACCGCAGGGGGGGGGGGAAATATCTGGTTTTTAGAACCAATTCAAACATTTAAAATAAATTGTTTAGATTAATTCGCGTCAGTTTTGAGTCATATGATTGAATTATTAATTCTCAGGTTGTTATGCAGCATTTTGTACAGGAAAATAACTTATAAGAATGAGTGCAGGAATTTTTTTTCATCAAAAACAAAAATTTCGTTTTCACAGAACGTGGAGACGGCTTCACGATTTACACACGACGCCGTCACCACAAAACCTGTGACGGGGTCAGGATTTTCCTGACGGCGTCAAACGCCCAGGTCCAAAAACTAAAGTTTTAATTATTTTTTTGAAAATAAAACTGCATACATTTAAAATATGAAATCTTCTGTTATAAACCTGCAAAACCAATAAGTTTGACAATTCTCTCATCCTATCTTTACTGCTTTATCGAGTCAAACCCTAAATTCATATTGTATATTTGTATATCACACATTTTATGCTTGGTATAGTTGTCTTTGTCTTTGATTATAGGTTATATTTGATGAGAAGAAGCTTGGAAATTCTTAGGAAGTTTCGTCGGATGATTCTTAGAGGACGATTTAACCAGTTATCACGTGTTTCATCTCCATTATTAAGCAAAATAGGAGAGTACTAGTTTCTTTCCTTTTTCGTTTGCCCCTTATTCGTTTTTCATTTGGTACTTTATAAAGACCATGTTCAACGTTAAGTGTAAGGGGAAAAAAAGCTTAGAAACAATTCTTTCATTGCATTGCTTTGTCCTAAAAATAATGTAATATATCGAAACATAACATAGATGTGTATTTTGACCCAAACTTTAAAAATTTATGACACATACGAAAAAAAACCAAGTACTAAGAGCGCGCTCATGATAGGAATTTATATTACTAGCACAAAAACCCTCAAATTCCACCCCCCAAAATGTGAGGTTCGCCCTTAGATGTTATACCTTTAGCTTATTCGAGTTAAGGAGTGGGCAATCATGTGTGTCTATTTTGTCGTTACGGATGTGTATGCATTGTTTTGTCGCCTTTTTTGGAACATTGGTATTGGTTACTTTAGGATTATAAGAGTGTACCGGTTTTATATTAAATTCTAGAATTTGTTTTTGTGATGCATTCCGAGACCGCATAGTAAATGTTAGGATTTGTTTGAAAGAGGCATTAGGATTAACCCATGTTTTAAGCCTGTAATTGTTATGATGGTCACACCGATCATATAACTATCCCACACCCTTGCCATGTACTCATCTTTAGTGCAGGATACCCCTAGTACAACCCTCCGAGCCTATCCTTTTCCCGGTTTCACATAATTTTCTGTTAAGCCGACTATAATAAAGAACAATGTTCACCCTTACACCAATCGTTACACCCAAATCGCCTTAGCCTACCTTTTATGTACTTGCTTTTAGTACATTATTGTGTTAACCTAAGTTAATTATTGATTACACGGTTGCTAAGTCCTTATCCTTGTAAATACAGTTTTGGAACGATTGGGATTCATGGTAGTATTTATTTCGTGGAAGAATGGGGAAGAAAAGTTAAATCAATACCCCTATATGTTTGTTAGATGATCTCCATGTTATTTTGATCCACCTCAAATCGGGTCATTAGTTAGATTGTAAATATCAAGCATGTAAAAGCTCAAGTGTAGGGGTACGTGTTATAAACCCCGTGTTGTGATGTATTATGTTATTAAAAAATAGAAAAGAAAAAGAAAGAGATTGATGTAGTAGTGTAGAGTTTGTAGATCTTCGTTCGAGTCTTGTCTTAGCAACCAAACCAAAGTGTATTCGTGTAAATAATTAGTTAACCCTTCTACTCTAAATTCACCCAAAGCCACCCAAATGTATCCCATCCGTTTCTGTTTCCTTTATATGTTATATTACACCTACACCCTACAACCCTTTAAAAAGACCCTTAATATAATGTTATAAATGCTATACGCCAGCGGTGGAGGTTTGATCATTTACCAAGCCTATGGTAATTTATATGCTATGAAGTAATGAGTGTTGATTTTTCGTTTCCCCTTATGTTATAATTTATTATACACCCGAGTGAAAGAGAGAATCCCAAACACTTATGTGAGGTGCTAGTATATACATTCTGTGCTTTTAATTACAAGGTCTAGAAGGTTGTGTTGTAAAATACTTTTAAAGAGTAGGTAAAATGACTTTCATATTGCTATTGTCTAGGTAGAAAAGCCCATTTGCTTGAGGACAAGCAAATCCCAAGTGTAGGGGTATTGATGAGGTGTCATATTATACACTTTCGGGGTCCGTTTACCCTCCGCCCCCCCAAATCGACCGCATCGCCCCCCCCCCCCCCCCCCTCCGCATAAAATGTAGCATTTTATGCCCAAAATAGTACTACCAATCGTCCTTTTTCATGTATTTTGCATTTGAAAGTGCATTTGGAAGAAATACACGTGAGCTTGGGATTATTGGAGAAGAACGGACAGACTACGAACTACACCAACATCTCTCAAGAATTTGGAGACGGCGTCACAAATTACACGTGACGCCGTCACAACCCATCTCAAGACGGCGTCACAAGATCTCCAGACGGCTTCAGATTGTACGACCCAGCCCATTATCTAGAATATTCTATTCATGACGGCGTCACGATTAACACGCGATGTCGTCTATATATACAAATCCGTTTTTAGGGTTTTAAGTGTGTAACTTTAGAGTAAAAGAAAGGGACGAACCCTAGTTCATTTAGCAGCTATTAGGGACAATTTTAAGGCCTCAAAACCCTATTGTACTCTCTTTAATTCATGTTTTAATCAAGTAAGATTATCTTAATCATTCAATATGTCTATGTGTTGTTTGATTCATTATTGTTCTTGCTTTACTTATAACATGCTTTGCTTAAACCTTTCTAATTATGTTTTATTATGATTGTATAAAATCCTAGGATGTAGATATATAGCGGTGTTGCTTCTTGTGATGAATATGCATGTTAGGTCTTAGAAAACCAGCTTTTGTCTGTATCGCTGTTGATATGTCTAGGAAAACATGATTGTGTAGAAAGGATACCATCGGGTAACAGTCTTCATACTACCTTGCCCCTTATATGGTTGATCCACTCTTAATATATTTCAAATGCATTTAATATACTCTTAGGGGCCTTGTAATAGTCTTCATACTACCTTACTTGTGCGTTGCCTTAACGGAATATTAAATAGACGATAGTTCATGTAATTCGTTCATAACTTAGGAAATAATTACATAGATCATCACAAGTGTTACAAAAGCAACAAACACTATAGAAGCAATCTAGGGAGCAATACATAATTAAATAAACACAATCTTTTATTATATTGTTATCACCACTAGCGTAGTTTATATTTAGTTTAATAGCTAAACCCAACCAAACCTCTCCAATATATGATTTTACATGCTTTCATAAAATATAAAAACACAAAAAGAATCTTCTCTCACCCTTAGAATTCTGTTAGACCGTGATCAAGCCTTCCCAACCTATTCCCCTAGAGAATGATAACAAACCCCTGAGTCTTGCCTATACTACACTACAACGGTTAGGTACACTGCCATATTGGAGTGTAAAACATTCTTGTAGAAGTCCCCCTTAAGAACAACCGCAACAAAATCCTCCCAGTGGTAAAAGGATCCTGCTGGAAGACGTTTCAAAGGCCAATTGCAAGCTGGATCGCAAAAGGGAAAATTGAAATAAACGCAGGCGTGCTATTTCCTTATTTTCACCGTCAAGGTCAAGTGAGTCCACTAGTTTCCGGAAATCCTATAGGTGTTGGTTTGGATCCTCGGACCGAAGTCCGTGTAATGAGAATCCATTTTGCACCAACCGGATGGTGTCAGATCGAAGAGGCACCACATTGTTTCCTATGGGGAGCTCGATGGTATTCTTATTACCCTCATGGCTAGGTTTAGTAGTCCTCTAGGAGTCGGATAGTTCTTCCGTCTCCCATGGTGTTGTTAGAATGGGTTACGAACAGATAACACAAAGAAAAGATAGACTACGAGAAGACTAAATATGCGGTAAATTATATCTACTAAAGGATTCAAGTAAGTAGCTAACTAAGTTAAACAATGATCAAGAACAAACCTACTCCCCGACAGCGGTGCCAAAAACTTGTTGCGGATGTCGAGTAAGGACTTCTACAAGAATTTTAACAACTCCCTAGCAGTGTAACCTACTCTTGTAGTGTAGTATAGGCAAGACTCAGGGGTTGTTATCATTCTCTAAGGGAATAGGCTGGGAAGGCTTGATCACGGTATAACAGAATTCTAGAGGTTGAGAGAAGATTTTTTTTGTGTTTTTATATTTTATAAAAGCAGTAAATTATATGTTTGAGAGGTTGGTTTGGTTTTAGCTATTAAACTAAATAATAATCTAAGCTACTGGTGATAACAATATAATAAAAATTTGTGTTTATTTAATCATGTATTACTCCCTAGATTTGTTTCTCTTAGTTCTGTGCTTTGTCAACACTTGTGATGATCATGTTAATTATTCCCCTAAGTCATAACTAAATTACAAGAAAAAACCCCCACATCTATTTAATATTCCATTAAGGCAACGCACAAGTAAGGTAATATGAAGACCTAAGAGTATATTAAATGCAATTGAAATATATTAAGATTGGATCAACCATATAAGGTGAAGGATTTAATGAAGACTGTTACCCAATGTATCCTTTTCTACACATCATGTTTCCTAAGACATATCCAATAGCGATACCGACAAAAGCTGGTTTTCTAAGACCTAACATGTATATTCATCACAAGAAGCAACACCACTAAGATCTACATTCTAGGTTTCATACAATCATAAATAAACACAATAGAAGGTTTAGCCAATCATGTTAAAGATAAGGCAAGAACAGATAAGAAATCCACAACAATACATATAGAATGATTAGAAAGTCTTACTTGATAAAAACATGAATTGAAGGAAGTACAATAAGGTTTTGAGGCCCTAAAATCGTCCCTAACAGCTGCTAAATGAACTAGGATTCGTCCCTTTCTTTTACTCTAAAGTTACACACTTAAAACCCTAAAAACGGATTTATATATATAGGAAAATCACTGTGACAGCGTCGCGTTTTAATCGTGACGCGTCATGAATAGAATATTCTAGATAATGGGTTGGGTCGTACATTCTGACGTCATCTTGAGATCTTGTGACACCGTCTTGGTATGCTTTGTGACAGTGTCACTTGTAAACTTTGACGCCGACCTCTAGTTTATCTAAGTATAAAAGTAATGAAGATGTGGTTTAGGTCCGTAGTCTTGTCGTTTTCTTCTCCAAATAGCCCAAGTCACGTGTAATTCCTCCAAATGCATTCCAAATGCTGAATTACCTAAAAAATGAACGATTAAGTACCTATGTTGGGCTTAAACACATGATATTGGGGGTTAAACGACCCGAAAAAGTGTATAAAATGAACACATCAATCATCTCTTAAGAGATAAGCACTTAAATAAACAATACCCTCTTAAAGTTAGTTTCTTGAGGTTCATAACTAAATTCTAAAAAAGCGCACAAACACAACTGAACTACTGAAGCGTTTAACACTGATAACTCAGTTTGCTTACATCTGATTGCCACGTTTAACAAAACCCGTCACTCGATAAAACTATCATAACACAATAAAAATCATTTCACCTAGTTAAATTCAATAATTTAAATGAAAATTTTTATCCCATTTATTTTCATTTCTTAAGTTACAGATAGAAATAAACAAATTGATGCATAAAATGATACAGATCAGACTCATTTCTAAGGTAATAATCCATGAACCATTTCGTATTTCTAATGGCAATTCAATAATAGCATTAACCATAACACTAGAGTCATTAATTATAATAAATAAGAAAAATTATACCATCCATGGTTACTTAGTGCATAACAATCTAGAGGATAGAGATTTGCGTCAAATCTTAGTTTCTCAAAGATTCTGCCTTCCACTTATAATTAAACCAACATAACAATAAATCAATCAAGATTTGATTTTCGTTTGGCCCATCTAAAAAACAATTTAGGTATTATGATTAGTAAGAACCACATTGCCATCGCGTATTAGAGCCAAAGAAGATGACGAACGGCTGGTGGTGGAATCGTGTCCATCGGAGTGTATATCAGACATTCGCCGGAGTTTTGGACCATGACGGTGGATCTAGAGTTAGGGTTTCAGTTAAAAATAATTAAAAAAGAAAAGGGTGGTGGAAATGAAAGAGAAAGAAACCAACCCTATAAATTATATAAGTAGGATCATGAAATTACACAAATGCCCCTTTATATTATATCTCAACTGTAGGATTCAATTTAAAATCAAAGGCCCAGATCGAGCACTTTTGTCTTTGTTTGGTGCATGTTCTTTGTGGAACTTTTGTCTTAAGAAGATTTGTATGCTGGAAGTAATCTTTCTGTAGTGTGTTTGTAGTGTGTTTGCATAAGTGGTTGGGAGTTAGATTAGGTTGTGCATCGTTGTAGACTATCTTGTGGCATGGATTGCACCTTCATAATTAGTATGTGACTTCAAACCAGTTTTCTTGATCATTTTTGTTGTCTTTTTAAACAATGGCGTAGAAAGTTAAGATTTGAGAAAGGTTCACATGTGAAGATTTAATTATGGGATTGCCTTTATGTTTTTATGTAGTGGTGATTTTTGTATACTTAAATATTTGAACTCACTCATTTTCTTATTAACTTTTCTTCTACTTTTTGTTGGATAGGAATGTAATAATTTGGTGTATAACTGCTCATATATCGTAAGACTTTTTAGCTTGAAAACTTTGTGTTTTTTAGGCAATGAAGCTCACTGAAGAATTCTTTGATGCCATCACTTTGATTACCATAAATTATGTACCATTGTGAGAAGTTTAGTGTGTATTCTTTAAAAAAGGAATTGATAATGTACACATATCATTTTGATTTGTACACATAATAATAAGAGTGAATAGATTGTTATGCCCTCATATGTTCTAAGATTAATCTCTTTTCAGTTTTTTATGCACTTTAGGTCCTTTAACTTGAGATTGTTTTTGGGCCTCCACTATGCGTTAACTGATCCCTTTCATGACTTCTATCGTCACCCACTAACCATTGAATCACAATGTAATATATATACATTAGACTCATTTATCTTTGTCACATGCAATTAATTAATAAGAGTTGTTTGATAGCTTCTTAATATGCATAATCTAAATTGGTCAGAGATTTGTTGTTTGTTTGATAACATTTCTTACCCGCTTATCGTTCTGCTAGGAGTATGAAAAGCTCAGCACCAAGAGATGCAAAATTGATTCATGGGTTATTGAAGACCTTTTATTATAATGATTTTGTGTAACTTATATTTTATTATTGTTGATCTATCATTTTAATATCCAACCTCAGCACCTACTTCGAACATATTTTATCTTTCCTTTATAAATATAAAAAACTAATTTATCCCAAATAATTTTATTAATCATCTTTTTCTGTTTTTTTTTCTATTTAATGTTTTAACTTTGGTAGTTTATTGCATTTGTATATTAATGTAACAATAAAATTATACAACTAAGATTAAACTAATATTAACTTAAAAATAAATCAAAAATTGTATATAAAATGCCAAGAATAAACGTATGAACTTTTAACAATTACTCGTAGTTTAGAGTTACACATCAAGGCTGATAACAATTTAAAAATGTATATTCCTATACAAAATGTTAAAATGGTAATTTTAGCTGATAAAAATATGCATTCAGAATACTTGTCAAACATCATGTTATTATTCAGAAAACACTCTGGTTCAGAGTGAACAAATCATTCTAAGTGAATAATCATTTAGCGCTAAATCACATAGTTTTATCAAACACGTTTGTCATGTGATGTGATTTCGCAGACCTTTTTTACTGTTGACAATTGACATAATCAATTTTCTCTTGATTTTTGAGAAATCTTTACTTATTCTCATACATTTGTTTCAATTTGTAAACTGAAAATCAATGTTTCCTACTTGCATTGAACCCGGTTATGCTTGAAATTTATGGAAGATTATTTATTTATTATTGATTAATGTGTTGCTTGATTTGTAGATTATTGTATATTTGTCTGAATTAATTTTTTGAGTTATGTTTGCCACAATTGTTTTATCCAACGAAGGTACTAGTATCATCCATGCCTCTGCCTTTGGATGAACAAAGATAAGCCTCATTTTAATATTTCTGATAATTTGACAAGTGTCCTAATGAGATTTATGGATGATCTCTTTTGGCTCTAGACTCAATAGTGCACTTTGTTTTTAGTGATCGGAGGCTGGAGCTGAGTGCCACCTTTTCAATATCAACTAACTCGGAGTGAGAGAGTCAATAGAAATGAGTGTATCTCCGTGAGTTTTGAAACAAAGTCTTTCTGACTTTGAGTAGCTGGGAGGGGTTTGTGCTTAGCGTCACTGGGTCCATGACTGTCTTCAATGTCAGACAACACCTGAGTGTTTCTGACAGCATATGTATTGACCCGGTTTCTGCCTAAGTGTATGGAGGGCTTCTTTCTTTTCACCCTTTATCCTTACTTTTCTTTTTCATTCTTCAACCCCTTCAATGCTTACCGAGACTTCATAACTAACACCTTGTTGGGTTTGTTCCAGTGTTAGCTCCATCTCAGTCGGCATTATTCCCTTTTCTCACTTTTTCTCCTTTTTAATCATACCTAAGGACTTCTACACTAACTAGTGGATATCCCTGGGTAGATCCCTCCGGTTCTGGCTGGATCATGGGATTTGAATACCTAAGCCTAACCGCCTTATAACTTCATAAATTTAAGAACATGGTCGGTCTTTTGGGTATTTCATCACGATCCTTCCAAAATCATTGAAAATTTCAATCAAAGTGTTTGATATAAATATCAAAAGATTTACACTTTGAGAGTTTTTTCATTATCACTAAAAAGCTCCCCCTTAACATGTGCACCGTAATCGTAGTACATGCTAGGTATGGAGTGCATTGAGTCCATTTTATTTGATCACTTCTGTCAATATTTATTAAGTCCAGGTTAATCACATTTTCTCCCCTTATCCAAAATGTTAATCCCTTGATATTTTGGATATCAATTGATTAACCGTTCGGGGACAAAATGAGATATGATAGCAGATTGGAACATGTTATTGCTCCCCCTCAACGTTTGAGGGTTTATAAGATGATGCCGAGTACAATTATTTTAAAATTTTGAATTTACTAAGAAATTCTTGAAAAATTTGTACTCGAGCACATCTTATAATTCACCAATAAGTCTACACAATAATGCACATATTCACAAGATAAGTGTATTGACGAGGGTTGACCTTTTTCAGATGAGAACAACATATGATAAATCATTGTAGAAGCCGTAGATCACCCCCGTATGGTCGTCCACCGACAAATCTCTCCAAACTCCTCATTATCCTCCTTGTCTTTAGCCTCTTGTCAATCGCCTGGATCATGGCTCTCGCGTTTGCCTTGTCACGTTGGCTCCAAAAGGTCTGTGGCAAGTACTCCATTCTTATTCCCTTGAGGCGATCATTAGATGCAGTCCGAACTTCATCTTTTTTAGGAGTACCATTCGTGAACTTGTGTAGTTCGTCAATGCGCATCAATCTGTTCTTCTTGTCTTTATTCTCGTAGATGAATCCTCTTGGATCGGAGTATGGAGTATAAGCGTCTTGTCTTCTCAGATTTGATCTGTACGTGTCGGGCTTGGTGAGGTTAAGTTTCTTCTGATAACTTTCAACACCCAGTTGAAGATCTTCCACACGTCGCTGGATGACAACTCTTCGTGTAAACATTCGTAAGGAGACATTAAATGCAATAGTTCTTCAACGTATAGATTAGTCACTTTTTCTTGCACGGGAAAAAGCAGCATATCTTCAAATGTCTTGGATACGTAGTCTGTGCGAAGTCGCTTCTTTGAAACTTGTTAGAGAACATCATATCCCTTGTACTGTAATCCAGTCAAAGATGCTTCTAATCATGCCATTCGAACTATTTCAACCTTAGTGACAGCAATGATCCGTCTTTTTGAATAGACGTCCCGAGCTGATTCCCTTAAGGTTGCAAATGCATAGAACTGTCTTCGCTTTTTGCCCCAATGCGAGATTCCCCAGAGGGCGAATTTGTCGTATTTGACGATCGTTTGACTCCACATTGAGTTAGGCACTAAGTCTTCTATCCATTTGATATGTCCGTAATCTGCAGCCGTAGTCTTCGTTACTGAAGTAGAGTACTTTCGGCTTGACACACCACCACGTAGGTATTCCAGGTCGTTATTGATGAAGTGATGAAATGGTATAACACGACGACCTTGAGAATTTGGAACTAACGGTAGTGGCTGTCGCAGATCATGCGGATATTGGCGACCTTCAGGGTTGATCCAGTCTAATTTCTCGGTTGTGGCTTTGTAGACCTCCTCACAAAAATATTCCAGTTCAGTCAAACTCTTGCAAGTGCCTTTCATCAGCTCAAATGTTGGACCTGCTAGCAATTCAGGTGTTAGAGTTTGAACATTTAGCCGGTTCAGCACAAAAGCGGAGAAGTCAAATGTAGAATCGGTTAGTTCATCAAACGACTCTCGAGGGTCCTGTTGTGCCAGATTGCTAAGCCAAGGTTGGACAGATTCATGAACGGCAGGAACAGACTTATTCCATGCATGATCAGGAGAAGGTAGTCTTGTAGGTTGTTGAAACCAGTCAGGAAGATGTTGGACCTCTTCTTCTGCTTGTTCATCTTGGACACCTGTTTCAAACTCCTGGTGTGCAGGTGCTTCAAAGACATCTGTAGTTTGCATAGCTTCCTCTACCGGAGCAGATTGGCTAGCAGATTTCTTGTGAGTCTTAGATCCTGTACCGGTAGTCTTTCCTGCTGTCTTGGTTGTCGTTTCACTTGGAGCACTGGTAGAAGCGGGTTCTTTTCCTGACCTTCTTCTTTTGGACCCCCGGTCTGTTCCAGCGGAGGGTTCTTGATCATCATCTGCACCATCTCTAGGTCTTTTAATTGTGATCGTATCGCCATATGTATCTAACAAGATTTTGTCAGCTTCATACGCATCAACTAATGCCTTGTAGAGCTGTCTCTGAATGTCTGACCTGTTGATAGAGTTGTTAGCTTCCATCTTGTCAATTAAGATCTTTTTCAGCTCTAGTTCTGAAAGATTTGCAGCTACAGCATGAGGGGGGCGGGGGGGGGGCCGGTTGGCTTCCTTTGATGATCGCACCAGAACCTCAGACTCGAGTTGATCGGTTACTAACTTCTCAATTTTTGGAGTAATTTGGAGACTTCCTTTTTTGATTGTTCCTTGATGATTTTCTTCATTCCTTCATCGATTGAGTAAGGAATTGTGGTTTTGCTGAAGTGGACTCTTATCAGATTTTGTCATACTTCAATTGGACTGCAACGTCCACTGCTTCCTGCATTTTATTCGTAGATATTGATCAACGGTGCCACGGAATGGAGGAGAGGCTTCAGCATATGATTTGGTTTGTTGGAGTTCCAAGTAGTTGTCTTCTAATGCTTTCTGTTATAATCAAAAGCCAACAACGAAGAAAGTTCGGAAGATTTTGTAGCGAGGAGCTTGTAGTAGTAGCCGGTGTCATAATTGGTGGTTGTTGTGTTTGAATGCCGAGAGGATACGGTGTTGGAGGGCGATTGATTTGTGTAGTGAAGGATGGATCCATGATGGCTGTTACAGGAGTATCTTGGTTTGGATTCAGCATGTTGGAGACGAAGCCAGATGATACAGACGAGCTCTGTTGTTGACCATCAGGATTAACCGGAGTTAGGGTCACATGAGTGTCTTCAATTTCCTGGGTTGCTTGAACCTGGGGTAATATAACATCTGTCATTACATCATCTCTTCCATCAAGATCGGTATTGGTATCTTCGACTGCCTCATTTCCTTGATCCTCTTCATATGTAGCCTCTTCATCCGACTTTGCTCCTTCAACATTCGTTCCTTCAACTTCATTGTCACTATCTTCGTCATCTGATGATGAAATACGAGAGGGTGTGTGAATTGTAGGATCGAAAGAATCATCTTCATCAGTTTCCTCTTCATGTATTATGTCATCATCATGAGTTGTGAGCTTTGGATGGACAAAATCATCACCATCATCATCTGATTCAGTCAGTTCTTCATCATCATCATCTTGAGCTTTCTTATCATCGTCATGTTCATCATCATCTTCATCTTGAACTTTCTCATCATCGTCATGGTCATCATCATCTTCATCATCCTGAGCAGTCTCATTAACGTCATTTTTATCTGCATCTTCATCATCTTGAGCTTGCTCATCATCTTGATCATCGTCACTTGATTTCCAAGAGATATCATCCTCTGAGTCATAATCAGGTGCATCGGGAACCCCTGGTGTAACACCAGTTCCTTCATCTGCACCAGAACCACTGGCATGAGAGCTGTGAGTTTCTTGACGGCTTCTTTTTGTGATTATTTTGAGTTGCTCAGCCTCTGTCAAATCCGCCTCAGAGATGGTCTCCAATTCTGTAGTCTTCAGTTTTCCTTTTCCAGACTTCTTTTCTGTTGGGGCAGTGGGAGGCTTCTGTTTTGTGATTGTATCTGTATTAGCTTTCTTCTTGCTTCCTTTTGTCTTAGGAGGAATTGTTCCTGAAGCCATAGCATAATACTCTTTGTATGATTCAGAGTTGCGGATGTCCTCGTTGGTTAATGCCACTGGCAAGATAGCCCCGTACAACTGAGTGACTTCATTCCTTGAGATGACATTGATTGTAGTGAACATTGGGTCATCTCTGGCATAGTGCCAATTGACCTTGTTTCTTCTAGGAATTGAAGGATCTTTTTCCATGACAAAGTTGACGACTAACTTGGTGAACCGAGGATAGTACATCGCATTGCCCTTCTTCGTATTTTTGTTCTCAATCTTGAAAATGAAGTCCTCCCACAGAAGATATGCATAATCAACATTCTTCTTATTGTACATACCCCACAAGATTTGAGCTTGAGAAAGACGAAGACTGTCATAGGATGGTTTACCACTGAGACATTTGTTGATGATAGCAGCAAATGATCTCCAGGGTTGATGCAGTTTATTGACATTAACGTCAGTGATCTTCCTTATATCTCCAGAATGACCAAGACTAGCTAGAAAGATGAGAATCTCCTTCTCAAGAGGTGGTTCTACAAACTTCTTATTACCGACTTTAGGGCAAATTTGAAGAATGTCTCTGAATTGATCAAGACCGATAATGTGCTTCTTGTTATTCATCTTAAATCGGACAGATCGATTATGAACATAAGCAGAAGCCCAGAATTCTTGCATATAGATCTCTGGAGCATCAGCAGTGACTTGGAATGCCTTGTAGAAAGGAGTGAGCTTTAACACATCGTAGACCACTTGAAGGGTTGCTTCCTTTGATGTGACATCCGAACTTAAGCGAAGATTACATTTACCAATCTTAAGTCGGTCAGCAGGAGCCACCAATGCATCATCCAAAGCAATCTGATCCGCTATTGAGATTTCCATGAGTCTGTTTAAGAAAGAGTGAGTGCAGTTTATAAGAAGACACAATCATTCATTCATGAGAACCTTTATGACTTTTAGCACTTTTGAAGATCAATCTACTTAGATAGACTAATAGCGTTTGAGACAAAGGCACCTATCCTAACAATTAAGTTGAATGTAGTTAACCTTGGTTTTGTCAAGCTTTTACTGTCTATTTTAAACTAAGAGATTTGTTGAATTTAATCTTAGTTAGAAAAAATTTGATCTTAAGTGTGTTATGTCAAAAATTGGTTAAGTGTTGATAACTTTACTCGTTCGGTCCTCAAAGAAAAAACACCTTGATCGGTTTTCACTAAATTACGCTCGTTCGGTCCATTTACACAAGCACTCGTTCGGTCCTCACTGTCTTTCTTTCGTTCGGTCCTTACAAGGATTCATTCGTTCGGTTCATACTGAATCCCCTCGTTCGGTTCTTACTAGATTTCACTCGATCGGTTCTCTTTACACTGACACTCGTTCGGTCCATATTGTAAGTCTCTCGTTCGGTCCTCACGTTTAGTCACTCGTTCGGTCCAGGTTAAATGACACTCGTTCAGTCCACCGTGAGATTTGGCAACGATGAATATGCAGCGATCATTGGCTATGGTGATTATAAACTGGGTGACACTATCATCTCTCGAGTCTACTATGTTGAAGGACTCAAGCACAACCTATTCTCGGTAGGACAGTTTTGTGATGGAGGTTTAGAAGTTGCATTCAGACAGCATTCGTGTCACATCCGCAACTACGATATGGTAGATCTACTCAAAGGTTCACGGACAACCAACCTGTACTCCATCTCACTGAATGATATGATGTCAGCTTCACCAGTTTGCTTGCTTACAAAAGCCTCTTCAACGAAGTCATGGTTATGGCATCGTCGGTTGAATCATCTGAATTTCGGGACATTGAACGAATTGGCTCGGAAAAATCTTGTCAGAGGATTACCCATGCTGAAATATGCCAAAGACCATTTGTGTCCATCTTGTCAGCTAGGTAAAAGTAAGAAAGCATCACATCCACTAAAGACGGAAAACACCAATACTGAAGTTCTCAATACTCTACATATGGACCTCTGCGGACCAATGAGAACAGAAAGTATCAACGGAAAGAAGTATATTTTGGTGATAGTGGATGATTACACCAGATTTGGTTGGGTACGATTTCTTCGATCAAAGGATGAAACTCCTCAAGTGATTGAGAAGTTTATTGTGAAGACTCAACGAGCCCTTAATGCAACTGTTCGCTTCGTCAGAACAGATAATGGAACGGAGTTTGTGAACAAGACACTCGACGGATGGTTTGAGAATGTCGGTATTTCTCATGAAACGAGCGTACCTCGGTCTCCACAACAGAACGGCGTTGTCGAAAGACGGAACCGAACTCTTATGGAAGCTGCTCGTACTATGCTCATCTTTGCGAAAGCTCCACTGTTCCTATGGGCTGAAGCTGTAGCCACTGCGTGTTATACTCTTAATCGATCTCTTGTACACACGCTTCACGGAAAGACCTATTATGAACTGCTGAAGGGAAAGAAACCTAATCTACAATACTTCCGAGTATTTGGATCTCTGTGCTATCCTACCAATGACTACGATGACGTTGGTAAACTCAAGGCGAAAGCAGATATAGGTATATTTGTTGGCTATGCACCCACCAAGAAGGCGTACCGAATCTACAACAAAAGAACGCGCAAGATTCAGGAAACCGTTCATGTTGCCTTCGATGAACTTACCGAAGGGTTGACGTCTGTCCAAACCAGTTCAGGCCTCGCACCTCAACAAATGACTTCTGTGCCAAACAGTACAGAACTCGAACTTACTGCTTTACAGTCAGGACGCAGCCGTTCTGAACTAGTAAAAGACCCAGAACCACCTAGTGTCCCTCCTACAAAGAAACAGGTAGACGATTTGTTTCAATGGTTTGATGATGATGAGGTCATTCCACCTCCGGCTGTTCCGATACCTCCGGTAAATGCTCACGCTGCTCAGGCAACCGAGAATGCCATAGGTTCACCTTCCACAACAGTTATCTCAGAAGGCGCTCCTGCAGTTACTGAAAGCCTCTTGCCTCATCAAATACCTCTACCAGACACTAGTGATTCTGATATTGAAACACTGTTCGATCATGTTGACAGTAATGTGTTTGACACCTATACTGCTCTTGAAACCGATTCAGAAGCATCTTCTTCCAACACTGTCAATATCAACCACAAGTAACTCCCAACAACATTACCTCACGTGAGAAGTGGACTCAAGATCGTTCACTTGAAAACATTTATTGGGGTAAAGACCGACCTGTTCACTACAAGGAAAAAGCTAGAAAACCGACCCGGATGTGGTGTTTCTTTCAATGAATTCTTTAACTCATGTTGAACCAAAGACTTACAAGCAAGCCTTAGAGCACTCGTGCTGGATTGAGGCTATGCAGGAAGAAATTCATGAGTTTGAACGTCTAGATGTATGGATACTTGTACCCTGTCTAGATAATATTCTTATCATCCCGCTCAAATGGATTTTCAAAATTAAGTTGGATGAATATGGAGACGTCTTGAAGCAACTAAGCCCGGTTAAGTCGGCAGAAAGGATATCGTCAGGAAGAGTACTGATTTTGAGGATCAATTTGCTCCGGTTGTAGATTAGAAGCGAATTCGACTCTTCATTGCTCACGCAGTCAGTCAGAACATGGGTCTATACCAGTTAGAGTTAAAACCGCCTTCCTCACATGGCAGATCTGAATGAAGTTGTCTTTGTTTGTCACCTGAAGGATTTGTAAATCCAGATCATCCACATGCATGTGTTTCAGTTTGAAGATAAGCTCTTTATGGTCTAAACAAGCTCCAACCATGCGTTGGTATGACAAGTTGTCGATGTTTTTGATCAACTTTCCCGGATTACTAAAAGGCGTGGTCGTTCCTTCACTCTTTCACTAGAAAAGCATGGCAAACATTTTATACTGGTTACACCATTATGTAGTTGATATCACTTTGCCTCTTTTTTTTTTTATACAATCCCCAAAGATGCAAATTATTTGATTTAAGATGAAATCAACTTTCAAATTGTCGATGATGGGACAAATGTCCTTCTTTTTAGGATTACCAAGTTTCTCAAAAATCACAGAGGCATCTTTATCAACCTATCCAATATGCTCAGGAAATCTTGAAAAAAAAGTTTGGTTTTGAAATGCACACCCATTGGCACTCCAATGGCGAAAGCGTCCCCCGACCTTGATGAAGATAAGGGAGGCAAGCTAATTGATCCTACACGATTTCGTGGTATGGTTGGCTCCCTTATGTATCTTAGTGCATCTAGACCTGACATAGTATTTGCTGTTTGTATGTGTGCACGGTACCAGGCTAAGCCTACTGAAATGCACCTTTGCTATAAATGGGATCCTTTCGTTACCTTTAAAGGAACCATTCACATGGGTCTGTGGTATCCGAAGGACTCCGGCTTTGAACTAAAAGCTTTTGCAGATGCTGATTATGCAGGGTGTCATGACACAAGGAGAAGTACCTCTGGTTCAGCTCAATTTCTTGGACATCGGCTTGTTAGCTGGTCATCCAAAAAGCAGAAAAGTATAACTGCCATGTCTCTACTACAGAAAGCATGATAAATCGCACTAATCAGGATACTGTGCCAAATCCTCTGGATGCGCTCTCAACTACGAGACTATGGATTTGCGTTCAACAAAATTCCGATGTATTGTGACAATCAAAGTGCTATTGCTCTATGCTGTAATAGTGTTCAACACTCGCGTTCCAAGCACATTGATATTCGTCACCACTTTATCAAAGAGCAGGTTGAAAGGAAAGTTGTTGAGTTGTATTTCGTGGAGACAAAATACCAACTGGCTGACATATTTACGAAGGCATTACCGAGAGAGCGCTTCGCAACACTACTAAGCCCCGAACCTTTTTTCTCATAAACAACTTGTTTTATCAAACATGTTCGGGTTAACCAAATCAAACATTGACACGGGTCATTGTTTGAGGGGGAGAATCAATATTTCTCACAGTTGTTGCAGGTTAAAAGGACGTCCTGTTGCTGATTCTATTGCTGAAAGATTGACACGACCAACCGCTTACAAGTTCAAGACAGATTGCAGTATCATTCCTGTCTGGGTATTCTGAAGGTCTTGTTTCAATTGCTCACTTGATATTTGTGCTATTTCACCTCACCTCATACTTTGAGGGGGAGATTGATACATTTTAAGTCCATTCTAGATCAAAACCATTCACAAGTTTCATACTTTTGATCGGGGGAGAAAATGTGACTTAAACATGTAAAACGGATAATTAATGATTCGATTGATTCTAAAATGCTAAGTCCTATCCATGCATGTGCTAAACATCTTTCGATTATCGACGCACATGTGTAGGGGGGGCATAAGTGTTAATATGATCAAAAATGTCAAGGTACCAAAAGTTTGTGTTATACACACGTATCTTGATAAATGACAAAGAATCTTTTGTTTCATGTTCGTGAAAGTGATCTTATGGAATGCTGAGGAAAGAGATGTTGTACCACCAGGGTATTCATATCTTTCGGGATATTTTTCAAAACATCATCAGAGCATTCTGATTAAACTTTCGTGTGTACCCCAAATAAATTTCACAAGCACATCGAATGTTTTTCAAATCATTTTTGCCACAGGCCTTCTACGGTACTTAATTGTATTAAGAAGTAAAACGCTGAAAAAAGGAATTGTACGGTATAGTCAGCAGATAGTAACTGTACTGACTCACTCTTTACCATTCTATTAGTAGAAATACTTATAGTGTCGGACATCTGGTTTAGAGAACAGCAAGCTTACGGAAATCTGATACTTCAATATTAGAGGACTTAAAGGCTTTGAGCTGGAAAACCTGTCAAGGAGGTTCTTTATTGAATCTATCTGATCACAGGTGCAGTACTGTACTGTATGGTAATCGACTCACCATGTTTCTAAAACAAAGAGTTGACTACTCCAGAGCAAACGGCTACTGGTAAAGAGATATCAAATCCGTTC